>APFE031700005.1:0-11039 GCA_000404065.3 Pinus taeda | reverse complement strand
ATTTTGAGTTTGCATTATTTTTAAAATTGAATTTTAGGTTTTTATTTATATGAATGTGGAGCGAGTACTAAGACAACGGAAACAAAGAAGATCGAATCCAAGTATAACGAATTCAGTGAGAAATTGTAATTATTGTGTAAATAAGTTTTTAATTTTTTATTTATATAATTGTTTAGGGTTTTATTTAGGTTAACATACAAGTTATTTAGATTTTTATTTAGATAGATATTAATTTGTTTGGAGAAAATTATTTATTATTTATATTTATTGGACACATGTCTAATTCTATGTTGATCATAGACATACTTATACATCACTCTCACAATGAGTTCTAGAATGCACTTCTCGGCCCAATAAATATAAACAAATATAAATAGAAACACATAGAAAGAAAAAACAAAACTTCAATTCATTAATAACAAAACACTCAAAATTGTTTACATGTAGAATGTAAATAAACTAGTTGACGCGATGGTAGCTTATTCGTGAGAAGAGATGTGGTAGCTACATGACTTCTGAACTGTGTTACAATGAGGCTGAAGTGTCTTTTTATTATTGAACAAAAAAGGGAAACCCTAAACAACCAAAATATTAACCCTAGGAGATGGAATACTAAGAGTTTGTGGGCCCCATTGGGGTTAGTTGGACAACCACTTCCTAATTGTCATATGATCTTCGTTTAGCAAATAGGATACATGGTTAGAAAGGTAACTGTCATATGATCTTCGTTTCACGATACCTTGTTATAAAGGTCTATTTCAATACTACAATATTTGGTTAGAAAGGTAACTGTCATATGATCTACAATATTTGGTTAGAAAGGTAACTGCCATATGATCTTCGTTTGGCGTGTACCATACCTTGTTATAAAGGTCTATTTCGGTACTACAATATTGATGGCAAGCATGTAAGCACTAGCTTGCTTAGGACCTAAAAAATGAGTCGTTTAGGGGAAGTTCAATGAGCAGGTTTAGGTGCCATATGATATTCGTTTGGCGCGTACCATACCTTGTTATAAAGGTCTATTTCAGTACTACAATATTGATGGCAAGCATGTAAGCACGAGCTTGCTTAGGACCTCAAAAATGCGTCGTTTAGGGGAAGTTCACTACCGGAATACTGGTAAAAATAGTAAATTGTGTTATAATTAAGGAAACTAATGAAATGAGCAGGTTTAGGTGGAATAGGTGGGTGGCTACCAATATCCACCTGGATCATTTTGTCTCCTAGTTAAATCAGTAAACTAGTTTGTATGCTAGAAGTAGAGTTATGGATGAGTTGATTGAGAAGATCTAGCAGTCTAATGGAGTTATTGTTAGTTATCTGAGCTCTAGTCTATAATAGAGTCATTAGGTGTTTAATTGAGTAGTAGAACTATTGTTAACTCATGAATCTCTTAGTTAAGAGATCAATTTACTATAAATAGGCCTAGTCATGCATGGAATTTGAATTTCCTAGTTGGAGTGGAGGAAAGGCAAATTGTAATTGTGAATTTTATACTAGTTGAGTGTACATGTTTTTCATTAGAGTAGGTGGTCAATTCCTTCACGATTTGTGCAATGAAGTAGGGAATTTTCCTATTTTTTAGGGGCTAATTTCCTCAACGATTGTGCAAGGAGATAGGAGGAAGGTTGAGGACGATTTTGGTTAAGTGTTGATCAGAGCAAGTCAGTGAGTAGGAGATCACAATTGTGGTGCACGGTGTGTTTCATGTGTGAAGCAGTCATTGTAATTGATCCATTTTATCATCTAAATTAATGCAAAGTAGCGGCAGGGTTTTTCCCAGTTAGATTTTCTTATAAAATCATTGTGTTCCTTGTGTTTTTATGGTTGCAGGTTATTGCATATGTTTCTATTGAATGTTTTCCCTTCAACAAATTGAGTAGAAGAAATTTATGTCTACTGATCTGATTAGCAGCTACAAATTTCTTGCCATTTCTACAAATGTTGGAGAAAATCAACTAGTATGGTAACAATTATCAAATGTGATAATCAAAGCTCCATCACATTTGAAAGTAACCTAATGTATCATACCAAGTCAAAGAATATTGGAACACAACATTATTTTGTACACAACATTATTTTGCACAAGAAAAGATATAATTAAAAGAAATTCACTTAGCTTGGCTTGGCATATTGCACTACAAATGAAAATGTGGGAAACTTATTTTCTTGTTGGAAAGGCTAATTTTGAAGTTTGTAGAAACAAGAATATTGGAACACAACATTATTTTTTACAAGAAAAGATACAATTAAAAGAAATTCACTTAGCTTGGCTTGGCATATTGCAGTACAAATGGAAATGTGGGAAACTTATTTTCTTGTTGGAAAGGCTAATTTTGAAGTTTGTAGAAACAAGTTATGTGTTTTAGAAACTTCATTTCTAAGGGGTATGTTAGGAACAATTAGAGAAACTGAAGTAGTTAGAAGTTAAAACAAATTAGTTCTAGAAAATAAATTGGCTTGGCATGTTGCACTACAAATGAAAATGTGGCCAACTTATTTGCTTGTTGGAAAGGCTAATTTTGAAATTTGTAGAAACAAGGTATGTGTTGTAGAAAATTCATTTCTGAGGGTGTGTTAGGATTGAGAAACTGAAATAGTTAGAAGTTAAAACAAATAAGTTCTAGAAAAAATCTAGGTTTAGCCCAAATAATTTATCTAATCCTAGTTTTTAGGAATCAATTGTGTCAATGTATTCCTATATATTGTAATTTATTTTGAGTGTTAATTGAATTTCACATGTGTGTGTTATGAAAATATTGTTCATAAAAATTAAAGTAAAAAATAGTAAACCTTAACACTAACTTGAATTCATTATTTTTACATAGTAGTTGGTCATGTTGCTTACTTTAAATATAGCTAAATTAAAGTAAAAATATTGAATTCAAGTTAGTGTTAATGTTTAGAATTAGGTTAATTTAGGTTTTACTAGTTTGTAAATTGAGGTATTTTATTATTTGTAAATTCAGCATTGTGGCCGTGGAGAATCCAATGCTACCCAACAACAATAATAATGTCTTATTAGTCCCTCACATAGCATGGAATATTTCCATGAATACTTTCAATAAATGTAATTGAATTTTAAAAATGTGTTAGATTTTCTATACATTGCTATATTGTTTTGCAATTTATTAAATAATTATGAAAATATTGTAGTTAAAGAAAACAATTTTTTATTTAAAAAAATTTAATTTTTTTTGATTGTTTGGACATATGAAAACAATAATTATTGTAGTTGAATATTATATGTAGAAACAAAAAATTAGAAAAAAAAAAAATAATAATAATTAACAACAAATTAAATAATTATAAATATTATAGTTTAAAGAAAACAAATTTTAATTTAATAGAATAAAATTAGCTAATTTATCTAACCTAGTTTTTAGGATCGATTGTGTCATGTATTCTATTATTGTAATTTATTTTGAGTGTTAATTGAATTTCACATGTGTGTGTTATGAAAATATTGTTCATAAAAATTAAAGTAAAAAATAGTAAACCTTAACACTAACTTGAATTCATTATTTTTACATAGTAGTTGGTCATGTTGCTTACTTTAAATATAGCTAAATTAAAGTAAAAATATTGAATTCAAGTTAGTGTTAATGTTTAGAATTAGGTTAATTTAGGTTTTACTAGTTTGTAAATTGAGGTATTTTATTATTTGTAAATTCAGCATTGTGGCCGTGGAGAATCCAATGCTACCCAACAACAATAATAATGTCTTATTAGTCCCTCACATAGCATGGAATATTTCCATGAATACTTTCAATAAATGTAATTGAATTTTAAAAATGTGTTAGATTTTCTATACATTGCTATATTGTTTTGCAATTTATTAAATAATTATGAAAATATTGTAGTTAAAGAAAACAATTTTTTATTTAAAAAAATTTACAATTTTTTGTTGGTTGGACTATTGAAAACAATACTTGATTGTAGTTGAATTATTATATAGTAGAACAAAAAATTAGAGAAAAAAAAATTAAAATAATTAACAACAAATTAAATAATTATCAAAATATTATAGTTAAAGAAAACAAATTTTAATTTAATAGAAATAAAATTAGCGAAAATATACAATTAGTTTTAGTTTAATATGACATTATAAAAATACATAATATAATTACCAATAAGTCATAGCTCCATATAAATACATGAATTTTTATATTTACCACAAAAAAATCTTTATTTAACTAAAATATTATCCTTTTATAATTTACCAAACAAATAATTTCACCAATAATTAATTTAAGCAATCCATAACTAACCATACTAATTAAATAAGCTCTTTAAACTTACTATAAAGAATTCAAACGACCATAGAAATAGTGATTACGGTTATGGTAAAACCTTGCAATCAAATCATGTAAAAGCTTGAACTATTATTGGTAAGGTAGGCTCCAAAATCCTAGTGAAATGTATGGTTTATCTTATATTTAGATTGACATATTTAAAAAAAGATTTTAATAAATTTACTTAGTCTTTTAAATTACCCCATATATATACAACAATAATCTAAACATATATATTGCAATTTTTTTTTGCAATAATAAACCCACACATTTTCAGGGTTCACAATAATTTAAATATATTTATTGTAATTTCTTTCTTTCTTTGCACTAATAAACACATATTTTCATTAGTCTAGGGTAATATTATGCGGTGGAGTGAAATCTCTATAGAACTTGAGAGCTTAGATTCAAATTTTGTGCTACCTTTTCCCTTTAGTGAAATATAGTGAAATAAATAATAAACATATAAACTAAAAAATCAAAAAAATCCTACCAAACTCACCAAAAAAATAAATGTATTCCATCAAATGTACTATTTCTACTCACCCTAAAATAAATTGATATTATAAAACACGAGTGAATTGTATGAACAGTGAAGATATCAATGCAATTAAACTCCAATATCAGAGTTCATGTCACCTTACACGTACAATAAAGATTTTCTTCTGATGGTCACCAAACCTTCAAAAGCAAAAAAAGTACACTCTGACTTTTACACTCCTACGGATCAAAGAAGATTAATGCAATCTGCAATGTGCTCATGAGGTTCCGGTTGATTTTTCAATCAGTGCCTTCTAGAATGTTGATTTTTCAACAGCGCCTTCTGCCGTAACATAATACCTACAACTTACATAAATAAAAAAAGTCAGATTTATAAGTCGTATAAATCAACTCTAAATAAAATACGGTATATCTGTCAAGTAAATGAAATGTGAATCAATAACAAATAAATTTGAGAAACGTAGTATAAAGTTGGACAGCCTGTTGTTTCACATTTTTACATCACAGAGCGGCCATTTATTTTCGTTTTTATTCATTCCGGTACAGTTAATGAGAATTCATGTAGTCTAAAAAAAATTGGAAAATAATGGGATTCTCGTTATTAAAATTTAATAGTTTTTTTTTTTAATTTTAGGTTACAGTGGTTGGCCTTTATATCCCCAGGTTCATACGTGGAGCTTTTCCAACTAAACTCACGGTCAGTATTAGTATGACAACAATAGAGCTTTTCCATCCAAACTTACTCTCAGTACTAATCAGACAACAATTTTTGACGTCATTAACCAACTCCTTCAAAAATTCACATACAAGTTACAACATACAATTAATGGGCTTTGTATTCGCCTGGGTTCAATACGTGGAGCTTTTCCAACCAAACTCTTATGACAACAATAGAACTTTTCCATCGAAACTTACTCTCAGTACTAATCTGACAGCAATTTGTGAAGTCCAAAATTTCACATACAAGTTACCATATAAATTTATTTTGAAGGTTAATTCAATTTCATTAAAATAATATTCATAAAATTAAATTAAAAATAGAAAATTTTAATATTAATTTAAACTTATTATTTTTATACTGTAGTTGCTTTTGCAGCTTAGTTTAAATACAGTTAAATTCAAGTTCGTTTTAATTTTTAAAATCCAATTAATTTAGGTTTTACTAATGGGTATATAGTTATTTGTAGTTTTATATTGTCCCATGCTACCCAACGACAATAATGTCTTAATAGTCCCTCACATAGCATGAAATATTTCCATCAACACTTGTTGAATTTTAAAAATATGTTAGATTTTCTATAGTTTATTATATTGTTTTGCAAAATTAAATAATTATGAGAATGTTTTAATTAAAGAAACATTTTTTATTTAAAAAAGATAAAAATAAAATTTTTTGATAAGTAAAACATAAGAAAATAATTTGTGGTTGACTATATATGATGAACAAATAGATATATATATTATAATATATTTTATATATATATATATATATATATATATATTATATTGATATGAAAAAAAAAATTAATTATTATATATAATTAAGAAAACAATTTGTAATTTAACAAAACTAAAATTAGTGAAAATATGCAATTAACTGTAATATAATACTACAAGATAGAAATAAATAATATAATTGTCAGTAAGTCATAGCTACAAGTAAAGACATGAATTTCTAACTAAAACATTATCCCTCTCTAATTGTAAAATATTTACTTAACTAAAACATTATCCCTCTCTAATTTACCAAATAACTAATTTCACCCCAAACTAATTTAACTAATAAATAACTAACCTACCCAAATAACTAATTTCACCCCAAATTAGTTTAACTAATAGATAACTAACCTACCCTATTGATGGCCCAGCCCTTTTCCACGTGGCAACACTGTGTCCACCGTACGAAGGTTAATGCGAATAAACATTGAGATAACGTGGTTTGTACAAGTTCGGGATATTTCGGATGGTTTACTTGTGGTACAGGTTACCAACTCACACCTGCCGGTTTCAAGCCTTGACTTACTCCCGCCTTTTGACAGCCAACCCTAGTTCACTTGCCATTTCATTTTCACTGTGCGAAGTTCTTTGTTCTGCTCTGCGAGGGTTTCTTTGCGCCTCTGCTCCTCGCTCTGGCACTGGGTTCTTCTGGTGCCTCCGACCTCCTGCTACCCTGTGTGTTGGTATTATGGTGAGGGTGACAAGCTGTTAACGCTCTGCACTATAACTCGATATGTTTACTGTTTCTTTGTTTGCTCTCTGCTGTAACCAGGTTTGTTCCACACTCTGTTAACTTACCTTTTGCTATTATGATAGGTTCCTCTCAGTCCCGAGCTCAGCTAATCGTTCCGATTCAATCCGGATTCAAGGTAAGTTCTGGTTCGATGTTAAACCTTGCTTCTCCACCTTTTCTAGAGTCTAACAGGTTCGCTCCTTTACTCTTCAGGTTATGGGTGTCGAGTTGTTTACAATGCTGCCCGTCCAACTCAGGTAAATATCCAATGCAACTGTGTCTTTTAGTTTACAGAAGTTCCTTATCATTTTCCTGTCTCAGGCGCTAAACTCCGTCTATTTTGTTGTTGCAGGTTGCTCGGGTGGTTGGACGTCGTGGGCTCACGCTCTCTGTGCGTTCTGGAGGCAACCCAGAACCCCTTTCAACTTGGTGTAATGGGTAGGGTCTTGTCCAGCTCGGCCCGTTTGTTAGATTAGTGAACAATCTGTGGGTTTTTGTATTTAATGCTCACGCTTCTGGATTGTACACGAACTATATTAATCTGTTTCTTTTTCTGAGGTCTGGTATGTATATAATAACCGTCGTTTCGACCTGTAATCGACTTGGTCCGTCTTTGTTGCTTGGGTTCCTTGAGTCTGTTCGGTTGCCTTTCTTGTTTCTTGTAATGACTTTAATTATCATAGGGCAGTGGTTTGGTGAGCGTTATATGCTCAGAGAACTTATGGCGCGTTTTGTTCATAAAAGTTACATTACATAAAACTCCTGTATACTTTATCTCCAGCATTTACAAATCTTATGAAAAACATTTAAGTTGATATGCTTGTTACCTGGTTTATTGTGATATCGTTGGTTGTCAATCCGCTATTTCGTGTGGGTTAGCTCCCTATAGCAGCGCCTTCTCTTTGCTGTCTTCTAAATTCCAGTTTGTACTCAATATTTCGTATCACATTCGTATGCTTGCTGTGTATAACTTACAATGGATGCTTAAGCAAATAATATCAATCGAATAAGTTACAGTATGCCTATTATAGCCTTCTTGCAGTGAATGCTAATACATAAAACAGTATCAATATATTAGTGTGACAGTGGTTCTTTAAACAAACAGTTTTGCTTCTTTTCAGAGGCAATGTATCTGTCTTTTCTTGTTCCACGAGAGTTTTTTTTTGAAAATATGAGCAGTAGATTATTTCATTTGCAAATAGTATGATTCTGTTACAGGGGTTTTTCGTCTTGCTGTCTGTTACTCTCGTGCTAAAGGGGTCTCTCCCCTTGTTCTATCCTTTTCTGTTTTTAAATTACATGAGAGCATAACTGCTTCCCCTATTTCAGTTGAACTGTTCAACCTGAATTCTGTAACTGTCATCTAGTTTCTTTTAACAAAGATTTAACTAAACACTATTCATCTCCTAAGCTAAACAACTTGTAATTAAAAAATGTTCTCAAATAAAATGAAGCAAACAATAATTAAAAGAAAAAGACAACAACCAACTTAATGACCTGTCCACCCAAGCCCGAAATCTTTGTCTTGTTTCTATTCTTCTTCCGTGAGTCAGTCAACTATCATGTGTCTCCTCGGAGTTGGATGCTCCTGCATCAGGCTCCCGGGGTGGTAAAAAGTCATGGCTCCGTTCCATGAGGTCGTCAACAGAATATCCCGCTTTTTGTATCTGCGTTGCATTGAGCCATGAACTGTCCTCTATTGGACGGTTCTTCCACTTGACCAAATACCGCAGATATTCCTTCCTGCGTGTGCGCCTAGCTACCTGTGTATCCAGAATTCTTTCAATCTCAAGGGGTGGTTCCGTTGGCAACTGTCTCGTCCATGAATTTTCTCCATAGCTGGTGTCCCGCAGTGTTGTTGCTGCTGCATCATCCTCCGAATCAGCGACATAGGGGAACAGATCTGCCACATTAAAAATGGGAGAAATACCAATCTCGGGTGGAAACTGTAACTCATAAGCGTTCGGAGAAAAGTTTCGGATGATTTTGCAGGGACCGATCTTCTTGAATTTTAGTTTGTTGTACTCCCGTTTTGGAAACCTCTCCTTACATAAATATGCAAGGACTTCATCCCCAACGTTAAACTGAACTTCCCGACGCCTTGTATCAGCTCGCTGTTTATACCTTTGACTACTGTCTTGTAACTTCAGTTTGACCTGCTCGTGTAAATTGCTCATTGCTTGAGCGAAATCTTCCCCATCAGCGCTTCGTTTCTCGAGTTTCCCCAAATCTCGTAATTCATGCACTCCTCGCGGATGCATGCCGTACAAAATCTGGAACGGACTGTAACCAGTGCTGCGGTTAGGTGAATCATTGTATGCGAATTCTGCCTGAGCAAGTACACGGTCCCATGTCCGGGAATTTTCACCTGTTAAACTCCGAAGTAAGTTTCCCAGACTTCTATTTACTACTTTCGTCTGACCATCAGTCTGCGGATGATAAGCGGAGCTGAACTTCAACTGGGTATTCAACTTTTTCCACAGAGTTCTCCAAAAATGACCGGTGAACTTTACATCCCTGTCAGAGATAATGGATCTTGGAAGTCCATGCAACCAAACGATCTCAGTAAAGAAAAGATGTGCTATATAAGTGGCATCGCTGGTTTTCTTGCAAGGTACAAAGTGTGCCATCTTCGAAAATCGGTCTACAACAACCATTACTGAATCAAAACCCCGTTGTGTCTTCGGCAAACCCAGAACAAAATCCATGCTAACGGAATCCCATGGTTGGCTTGGGATAGGTAACGGCAAATAAAGACCAGTGTTCTGACTGTGACCCTTTGCCAGTTGACAAACTTTACATCTACTCACGTACCTCTGCACATCCCGCTGCAATTTTGGCCAGAAATAAAAATGCCGTACCTGAGCAATCGTTTTGTCTATACCAAAGTGTCCAGCCAGATCCCCACTGTGTTTTTCCTGTATAATGTTTTCCCGCATAAAACAGTTGGGAATACACAACTGCCCTCCCTTAAACAACAATCCTTCCTATAGATTATAGTCTAACCACATGCTGTTATTTCTTAACGGAGGGTTTTGGCAAGCCTCATAGGCCTCCTTAAATTCAGTATCGGTCTGATACAGCTCTTTTAAGTGCTCAAATCCCAAAACCTACATCGTGCTTTCCTGTAGAAGCAATGTTCTTCTACTCAGTGCATCTGCCACCTTGTTTGCTTGCCCACTAATGTGTTTTAGTACAAATGTAAAATTCTGCAAGTACTCAACCCAAGCTGCATGCTTATGGTTCAATTTATGCTGCTGCATAATGTACTGCAATGCAGAGTTATCCGTAAATAAAACAAACTCATTACCTAACAGATAATGTCGCCAATGCTTCAAGGCTTGTACAATTGCGTAAAACTCTTTGTCGTAGGTTGAGTATTTCTGCCTGCTCTCGTTTAGCTTTTCACTGAAATAAGTGACCGGTCTGTCCTCCTGACTAAGGACTGCCCCAACGGCTGTACCACTGGCATCGCAACGAACTTGAAAAGGTTTGTTGAAATCAGGCAGCCTCAATATCGGTCTTTCAGTAATCTTCTTTTTCAAAATATGAAAACTACTTTCTACTGCTTTAGTCCAGTGAAAAGGCTGATTCACCTTCTTGATCGTATCCAACATAGGTGCGCAGATCTCACTGAAATTTCTGATAAACTTCCTATAAAAACTGGCTAGTCCGTGGAAACTTCGGACTTCAAATAAACTTTTTGGAGAAGGCCAGCTAACTATAGCTGCCACCTTTTCTAGGTCCATTTTCAGTTCATTTTCTGCAATGACAAAGCCCAGATACACTAATTCTCGCTGGAAAAAGGTACACTTTTTCAGATTAATTAGCAGCTTGTTTTGCTGCAACTTCCTCAACACACTCTGCAAATGCCTGAAATGTTCCTCTTTAGTCTTGCTAAAAATCAAAATATCGTCCAGGTAGACTATTACAAACTTACCATTAAATTCCTTCAGTACCTCATTCATCAGGCGCATGAATGTGCTGGGAGCGTTGCTCAACCCAAATGG
>APFE031700000.1:0-13953 GCA_000404065.3 Pinus taeda | reverse complement strand
ATTAAAAGCATTCAAATGATCAACAATTGATGTACCTTCCTTCATTCGCAAACTGTACAACTGTCGCTTTAGGAGAATCCTATTGGTTAAGGATTTGGTCATGTACAATTTCTCCAGTTTCGTCCACAAACCAACAGCTGTTGTCTCCGACACGATATTAAATAGGACATCATCAGCCAGACATAGTCGAATAACACTTATTGCTCTTTCATCCATCTCGGCCCACTCATTATCTGTGATGTTGTAAGGTTGTTTGGATTTGGCCAACAATGCCTTTGCCACACCATGTTGGACAAGCAAATCATACATCTTCACCTTCCAGATTTCGAAGTTATTTTTGCCATTAAACTTCTCAATTTCAAACCGGGCACTCTGAGTTTTTTCCATTTTGTATCAACCAAAAAACATAATAATCTCCAAAATCCAACTTTTAAAGAAAAATAGTTAATCTCAAAACACTGCCTATGCCTTACTCCCTTCGTTTTTTTTTTTTTTTTTTTTTAACTTTTTGAATGGTAAGTGCCTCCTTAATGGTCCATCAAAAAAAAAAAAAAAAAACAAAATACAGGCTATAACTATTACCATATGGAAGGCACCATATGCTTAATGGCCAAAGCCAATTTTTAAGCAAAAAAATACGACTTTCTTTACTTAGCATAAGTCCATCTTTTTATTTTCCTCACTAAAAGACAATCGAATTCTTTTATGTGAAAATCAAGGCTTCCGGAAATTTTTCAAAGGTCCGCATTTAGCTTTTAAAATGGTCCGCTGCTGGTATTTAGGCATCAAAGTGAAATGAAAAACCCCTAGCGTATTAATCAAATTGAAAAAATGAGAAGGACAGCTCCAACAATGTTCAACGCAGGAATTTCAAACCTCCAGGAATTAACTGTGCTCCAGCAACCAAAGGAATAGACCAGCAATCTCCACGCCTTTGCGCTCCACCTCTAGCATGCAAGGGAATACCACCAGCAGCGATCCACGCACCAACAATCCACGCACGCTGCCAGCACTACGCACCACGCACTAGCAATCAAAGGAATAGAACAACAATCTCCACGCCTTTGCGCTCCACCTCCAGCACGCAAGTGAATACCACCAGCAATGAATTGAACGATATGGCTTGCCCAGCACCAGCGCTCCAGCGGAATACCTCCACGCCTTACAGGCACCAACACCTCCAGCGCAACAGCACATTCACGCCTTACAGGCACCAAGCACCTCCAGCGCAACAACACCTCCACGCCTTACAGTTCTGTTGGACAACAATTAACAGCACGGCCAGCGCTCAGTTGTGGTCTACCTCCACGCAACACCAACATACAAAACCTCCAACGCACCAGCATGCAAACTCCAGGAAGCCACGCACAGCTATCAACAGCACCAACAATTCTGCGCATCAGCACTCCAACATTGCTCTGATACCACTTGTTAGAGATAAGATGCACAGTAGATTAAAACATATACTCAGCAAATAAAATCATGCACAGGAAACACAACAATTTAACGTGGTTCACCCAACCAATCTGGGCTACGTCCATCAAACATAGGCATCGGCAATCTTTACTAATCAAACAAGAGATTACATAATTAATCAAATCCTCACAAACTCTCACACCAAAAAACAATCCGTATGGATACTTGTTTTATAGCAAGGAGAATCAAACTGCCTCATAAATCCTCTCACATCAAATTTAGGATGCATTAACTCCCTCCCAACAACCTGGAGCTAATCTAGCAACAAATTCCTATTGTTGTCACCTACTGAGGTTTTTGCCTATTTTATTAAAACAGAAAATCTCAACATTCTGTAAGTGGCACTGGGTAATTGGTACCCCTAAAGCAAATGTGATGTGAGAGCGTCCTATCAATTCTGTATGAGTGGTTTTCAATTATATGATTATCGACCTTGAATATTTAAGAAAATGGGTTTTAAGCATATCTAGATATTTAAACCATAGAAACTGAAGTTTTTATGTGACTCGATGATGTCACTTTCATACTTCTGTTATCCCAAAATAAAGATCCTTGAATTGCTTTTATGATCGACTTGGAAAAATCGACAAATGAAATTTCAGGTATTTCTTTAAATAATTTAAAAAGGGAAGATAATAATTTTCAAAGATCAATGATTATAATTATAACCTCTTTATTAATTTTTTTTTATATTATATATTATTAAAACAATAATTTTAAATTATCAAGCAAATTAGAAACCGTTTCATAAACATTTTACTAACAAATTTGGGCTATCACAAAGGTAGTTATTATGTCCCCTGTGTCCTTTTTTTCTGTTTTGATGTGCAAGTTCGGGGAGATGTTCTTATCCTGCGCGGGCAACTCTTTCTTTGTATTATTGATAAATGAAATTATTTACTAAAGGGAAATATTTTTGAAAATTAAATTGAACATATCTTTTTTATATTATTGGTTAAATACATTGAGATTACAGTTTTAAAACTAAAAATAAAGAGGTTTTTTCAAATTAGAATTTCAATTGCAATTAATAATAAATTGGTAATTCATTTCACAAAGAAATATAATTTTCTATATTTTACTTTTTTATTTTCTATTTTATATTTATAATATTTAAATTCTTATATCTTTTTTAAGAAATAATAATGTCTTTAGAATTTTCTTTTCTTAATATAATATGGCCACTTATATTCTTATATATAAAGTTTATTAATATAATAACAATTCTTAAATTTATAATATTTTACAATTTCAATTTATTAGACTTTAATTTTTTTCACCAATTTTTTGTTGAATATCCTCTGATTATCAAACAAATAATATTTAAATTTAGAAGAGATACCTTAAAAGTAACCCTCAAATAATCATACCATTTTTAAACATTTAATATCAAAACTTGGAAAAAAAAACACCTTTACAAATTATCATCCACACAATCATATCATTATCAAACAATTAATGTCAAAGCTTGCAAGAGAGTCCTTACAAATTGTAATACAAAACAATCCTCTCATTTTCAAATAATTAATATCAAAGCTCGTAAAAAAGACCTTAGAAGTTGTCTCATTCACAACTTTTTGTCATCTTTGCTATGGTTAAAACATGTTATAGCCACCCTTAAAACATACATAGTTGATGTTATAAGTCATTTCTTAATTATTAATATTTTGAATTTACCCTTAATAGCAAAGTGTTAGATATGAATCGACTTCTTATTTTATAGAATTGCAAAATGTTGCCCCAATCAATTAATATCTCCAAAGATTTTTATCTTCACATGTAATGACTAATATGATTTTGATAAATACATTGTCATATAAAAATCTATAGGATGAGTAAAAAAAATAAAATAAAGGATACAATTTTCATCAGTTCAATTTGAGTGGTTAATGAAGATATTATTGAAGATAATTACAGAGATGATTATACTAAATATCTTATTACATTATATTTGTCACAATCATTTAAAGTTATATAAAGAGATTTAATGTACACTAAAAACACATGAAAATAAATGGAATAGATCTATTAAAAGGAAGAGGTTTTTTAAGTGTAAATTCCTAATATCCCTTAATATGTGTTTGAATATATTTTCTATTAAATTATAACCCTTAACATCTAGTATTAGAGTTATATTAGTTGTGATTGTCTTATGATAATCCCTAATCCCTAAGAACATTAGAGAATTTACTGTGTGCTTGAGAACATAAGAGATATTTTTGTGTGGAGTAAACAAATGTTGCATGTGAAGGAAATTATTGTTGTTGGTTGAGTTGTGGTGAAAAAATTTGTTTCATGAAGATGAGAAACTAATGAACAATTTCTTAGTGTTTGGGAGAGTAATCCAATCAAACAAGTGAGAGGTAAATGATATTTTCATATCAACCAAGGGTAACATTGCTAGCATATAATATTGGGGGTGTGTGCAAGCTAGAAAAGACTAAAAATGTGGATGAAAGGATAGTCGACCTACTCTCTACTATGCAAGGAATTTTAATCATTGTCTAAATAGGCACATGCATACCAGCTAGAAAAAGACACTCCTTAAAGTGGTAAGAAATGCAGGAAATCATTTGGAAAGATTGGATGTATGGTGTTAAAAACTACATGGTTATTCATTATGAAATTTCCAACCATTTTTAGAAAGAGTGAGGAATAATCAAGTTGTCGTGAAGAAACAAATCAGATCTATGATCACAAAAATCAAATGGATGCTTGCATCTCAAGAAAGATAAATCATGATCAGAGAAAGTGACAAGTTACACCATCATCCAATCACAAAAGAGAAAAATGTGAGGGTATTGATCCCTAAGATCTCTAGGGAACAAATAGCTCTAGCTAATAATTTTTTGTGAATTTGGTTTATTTTTTTGTTTTTTGGTGAGAATATTTATATTGTATAATTGGATATGGAAGAGGAGAAGGCCAATATGAAGAATCATCACGAGGGAGGTGATGGAAATGTAGAATAATTCTAATGCCACTAATAACTCACGATTGCTAAAGATTGATCCATTGTTGCTAAAGGAGAAGAAATATTCATACAATTTTTAGTAACGAGCTTGCCTCTAGTTGGGAAGAATAATGCTTTGGATTCTCCAAATTGTGAACCAAATTCTGTAGACAATCATCTCGACACTTCAAATGGAGAATTATACTCACAAAAACATCAATCTCGGTACCCAAGTTTCCCTCCAATGTTGTCAATCTAGATGCTAAAGTGTCCATGTATGCACACAATTTCTTTATTGCATTTGGCATGTTGATGGAGGGAATTGTGAGTGGCTCACCACTCTCCATAATCATGACTGAGACTTCTACAATGTTGAAGAAGCAAGAAAATAAAGTGAAATTCCATGTAACCTATATTAAAACATTGAAATTCCATGCCCACACAAACTTTATTGTTAAGTACATATGGAAAGTTTACTATTAAGTGCATTTGAATTAAATTATGAAGGTGAGTCATTCTAAAAAACTTTATTGTTTTTATTTTTAATTTACTTTTTGCATTCATCCTTAATTTATAAAATAAGTTTATTGTGAAAATTATTTTCATTTATTTTATAAAAGTGGGTCACTTCATAAGCTCTAAAATGCTTTTGTTTGGCTAAGAGCTCGTCTTCCTCGAATATAAGGAAATATGCTAACTACCAAAGACCTAGAGGCATCTAGCAAGATTGAAAACCTGCCCCCTTATGGACCGCCAACGAGTTATTTCAGGCGACATAGTTTTCCTTGAATAACAATGATGATTCATCCTGCATTCGTAGATAGAAACCATAAATGATTGTCCTCACTATTAATTTGACAACAATTTTGATTATCCTTTTAATTCTTCTCCTTATAAATATGCACTTTCATTTTTAAATAGTTTAATATCCTTAAATGAAATATCGGACACTTTCTTTCAATGAGTGGCTTACTGATTTTAGAGCATCTTACATGAGTGTTTTAATAAATATGATTGTGTTTCAATAAATATGATTAGAATATTTGAAGAAATGCGTTTAATTGGTATCAAGATATTTAAACTATAGAAATAGAAAATTTGTGTGACTCATATGATGCCACTACCGTCACTTTCACATACCTGCTGTTCTGCTACTTCCAAAATAAATACCTTCGAATTATTTTTATAACGGACGAGGAGGAGCTTGTAAAAATACCCCCATTGAAAGGGAAAAGGTTTTGTTTTGTTTTTGTTTTTTAAAGAATTAATAATTCTAAAAGGCAGGAAAACCGCCAAATTTAAATTAATAACTAAATAATTAACCGTTATAATTATATTATTTATAAAAATTTGAGTTTTAAATATTTAAAAAATAAAACAGTTTTGAAAAGTGATTTACTTACAAATTAGGACAATCTCAAAGCTTATATTATTCTGCTTCTCCTGGTGTCTTTCCCTTTATTCTCTTTTTGGTGTGCAAGTCGTAGATGTCCGTATCGTTCCGTAAAACAAAACTCTTTTCTTTAGGCTTAATTTTTTATTATAGAGAAAAAAATATTTGTTTTATAAAAAATCAATTTGAAAATAAACTTAAAAATTCATTTATATATATATTGAGTGAGTGAGATTTGTTAAATAAATTGATATAATTTGATAATTTTGATTTAAAAATTGTTATAAATATTTGAATTAAATTAACAATAGAAATTTTTCTCCTAAATTTTATTGCTTTAATAATAAGTTTGAAATTATTTTAGGATTAAAAATAATTTAATTATATTTTAAGATTTTTAATTTTAATTTCAAATATTTTAATTTTTCACAAAATTAATAATGTTTTATTAGTATTTTTTCTCTAATATAATACGACTATACCGGTTATCACATAAGTTTTTATTAATATGATGTAAAGTTAGATTTAAGGAGGAAGATTAGAATTTTGTCTGTTTTTTAATAAAATTTCATGAATTTTTTTAATAAAAAATTATCATGAATTTTTATAGAAGGAAATTTAATGGCAAGGCACATAAAAATGAAGACCCATGAGGAAACAAAGCTACATGTACTAGTCCTATCACTTGTTTAGTATAACTTAATAAATTAAATTATAATAAATAGAAAGATTTTATCCAAAAATGAACAACTAACTAATAAAATATTTATTTTGATGCATACAGAAAAAATAAGAAAATTGATTAACTAGTATTTTATATTAACATATATACACTTTAAATATGTTTATTTTTTAATATATATTTATTTTTTATTTTTTATAAATATTATAATTTGTTTTATAACTAAATTATTAAAATATATTTACTATAATAATAAGTCATCATAATACCCAGATGCGGGTGTCATCAGTAGCATTTACTAGGTGTTAGTTATGCAGCACGCGAGGGTAACAACTGGCTTGCTGACAGACGATGTTAGCTGGAGAGAGGACGGAATTAAATGCAGCTCTTTGAAGGCGAGTCCTGCATCGTTAATGCAGGCACGCGCACACAGCAAGCAGCGAGAGTTTATCAGGATGGCAAGTATGCTCATGAGCGCACTCGCTCTGGTTTGTTTGATGCTCAGGGGCTCTGGTTCGCGTAGGTTATGCAGCGGTGACAACCACTGGTGGTCTTGCTCTCTGGGGCAGCCGCCGTGGTCACAAATTAGTCCCTTGTGGATTGCCTCGAGAACGGTCGTTCTAGTGTTCGATGCCTCGGCGGAACGCACAATTTGGGACTCTGCCCTCTGTAGACGGGGTTTCAAATCTGTTAGTAGCCTTCATCAGGGGATTAAACTAGTTGTTGCAACTAACAGGGAGGTAAGAATTGGGTCGTCTGCCTACTCAATTGACGTGAAAAAGTGTAGGTTGGGATCCAGGTGCTGGGTTTTGAATTTCTCAGGTGAGTCTGTTCATTTAAGCTCTCAGGAGCTTCCCCCAAATCCTCACTCTGATTATCAGCTCATTCTATCAACACTTCGGAATATGGCACCTCGTCGCAGAGCTACTCCCAGGCGAGGGAGGAATGTGGGATCTAGAGGAGGTTCGGGCGGGAGAGGAAGATCGGAGCCTCGTCGAATTTCTCCTCTAGCTTCTGTCCCTCCCTCCTCACCACCCTCAGATGAATCTGGGCCTTCATTAACGAGTTCGCTGCACTCCGCCAGGTTTACCTTCAGAAGCCGGCTCAATTGACCGCTTATCTCGGCCTTAGTTATGGTCATCTTCTTTGACGAAGATGACGACCCAGACTGCGCTACCCCTGCATCCATGGAGGACTCGTCGTCTCAGAGCAGAGGAGCGGAAGAGATTATTAAGGAAGCCGCTGAAATGCATGAAGGGGACGAGCAGGCAGAATTAAGCACCCAATGGAGCTCTCCTCAGGAAAATCGACCTCAGAACGAGCCAGCAAAGAGTTTTGAAAATTTACTGTATCTCAAGTTACCCTCGGGAGCTAATCCGATGGAGGTGGAAGAAGGGGTGGAGGTCACTTGGGAGCGCGCCCCGGATCCAGTCAACGACAACGCAAATGCTACAGCCAAGTAAGCGCCAGTTCATCAGGGTGCAGACACAGGTTAACAATTCAGTTTTGATTTTCCAGGATCATGGTCAATCTCGGAGCCTCAATACAGAACAGCTCCAGATGAAGCAGCTTATTGGCAGAATTTTGGTTCGGACCCTCATTCCATGTCACCATGCTTTGTCCACTCAGCAGTTGTGCTAATTTTGAGTCTAGTCTAAGAGATTTCTGTTATTGGTCATTGACCATAATTTTTGTAATCAGTCAGTTTAGTAATCTTGGTAAAAGCTGCAATTTTTGTAACAGCTTTTTGACAGAGGGATGTCCATCGCTCCCTCGGAGGTTCAACCCTCTCTGTACATACTTTTTTCTTTTTTAATATAAATAGCTCAGTCTTTACTCAGAAAAAAAAAATAATAAGTCATCGTAAATTGAAAATATGGAGAAAAACTATTATTAGAAAATGGAAATAATGAAAATAGAAAAATAAATAAAAATAAAAAGTTAAATAAAAGAATTAAACTAAAACAAAATGTAGAACTAATGAAATGGAAGTACTAAAAGTCATGTAGGACCTCAGACAATCACCTACAAATAAATAATTTAAATAATAATAAAAATAACAAAAGTTGAATTCCTAATGTTAAACTATGGATAAGTGGCATAAATTTTTGGTCAAAGACAAACTAATAGAGAGTCAAAGCAAAATTGAATGCCTAATATCATGTCGGCAAGTATAATAAAGATGAGAGACCACCTTCTTTGAAAGCCCTTTGAAATTTCCTTCAAAAGAGCTAGAGAACCATATCCAAAACATATAATCCAAAATGACAACCTTGAATACAGTCCCTTGAGAAATTGTCATAATTGGAATAAATAATCAAGATCTTGGAAAATTTATCCTATTATAGAGAAATTATTTTCTGGAATGTCTAACACTTAAAGGTCCCAACTACAAGTGTTTATAAGGAAATCACATAAGAATATAAGAATCATGAGAAACAAAGATGGGCTATCACCTTCTTCAAAATCCCTTTCAAATTGCCTTCACTATAACTAAAGAATCATACTAAAAATGTAGAAGCCAAACCAACAATTGTTATTGCAATCCCTTGAGAAATATTTAGAGCTCATAATGCAATGATTTAAGTTGTTATGTATTGATGATCAATGGTTTGTCTCTTTTGGTTGAGTCATGACTTAAGGATTTATAAGAATGGTGACCTTGCTCAACTTTAGTGATTTTAGTGGATGTGGGGAGCATAAGGTGTTATCCCTTGGGATTGTCTTCATGTACATCTTGCAGATTACATAGAGATTAATTGTGGATATGGTTGATATTATGATATTAAGCTATTATTGATCTTGTGCTACTTATGGTTGTGGAATTTGTAATGACTAATTCCAAGCTTCCGACTAATGGGACTGGTGATGAGTACTAATGGCAAGATGATTGAATTATCTTAGGAAAATATAGTTGAACTTAATGTTACTCTTGCTTTATTATTCTCTTAAGAAGAGGAAGGTGACCTAGTTGAGTTTGCTAATTTAGTTGTTTAAGATATTTAGGTTCAATAGAGGTATTCTCATGCTCATAGTTGATAATAACCTATTATTGGTTGTTTCTTTTACCATGAACTTGGTATTTCATTATTAATGAGTTGAGGTATACGCATATTTTATCTTGTACTTTCAACAGATATAATCCATCTCTCTTCATATGGTTGGAGATGTGGTTATCTTTGTAGGATGTCCTAATTAAGTCTTAATCTAGTGCCATATTGTTTTGGCTCATCATGTTGACATTAAGATGCTAGAAATTTAGCAGGTTATTTTTGATGTCTTGTTTAATTTGGAGTGATTTTAGAGTTCAATGGTACTAGGAAGTAATAATCCAAGGATGTATTCCTTCAATTTCACAAAGGTTTTTTTTTTTGGAAGCCCTAGCAAGTGGAAGAGGGATTATATTGGGTTGGTAGTCAAAACCAAGTGAAGTTTATTATATTTTCCTTACATGTGAAAGTTTGATAGGTTTATTTGTATATTGCTTGGTTGATTTCTTGGAGAGAGATACAACTTTGTCAGTAGTGATTGTTTAGATGCTAAGGTGTGTGAAACTATACTAGAGGGTGTTACCCTTGCAAAGTAGGTATGATGTTTTACCATTATTAAAGATGATTCCTTAAATTTTTTAGGCATCAGAGCTAGAAGTTGTACTTTTAGAGAAAGTGTTATAGAAAAAAAAATCTAGGAAAGAGGGAGTGTTTTCATTTAGGATTATTCCAAAACTGGTATCACCTTACAAGGAGAGTGTTGTCTCCTATTCCCTTGGAAATTCTTGATGAACATATGATTAGCTCAGTTTGGGATGACGCTTGACCTTGACTAGAGTGGTGAAATGACATCCTTAACTAGGGGTTTGTTAACTTCATTGGGATGATGATTCCAGTGGGTTTACACAACAAGGAACTTGATTTCTCCATTATGAGAGGTACCTACCTAGGAGAAGAAGAATTTGCCACTAAGAGGAGGGAACTTGGCCAATGGATATTGGGACCATTAAATATATATCTTAGAGGTTGGAGACTTGAGTTAAAGATGCTCAATTTGAGAAGCATACTTCTTGGATATTAATGATTGGATATTTGTGATCACATTAGAAAACATAAAAGTATAATTAGGCACATGAGAGGACATGTGACACACACTTAGAAGAAAAGTATCCTGTGTGGGAACACTTGATGTGTGGGAACACTTGGTTAGCAAACTACTATAAAACAAAGGTATTGGTCTATAGTATTTTGGACATCAAACCATCTTGCAAGACGTGTGTTTATCGAATGGAGTTTCATTCTAAAAGGGAATTCCATTTTGACGACTAGATATACCCTAGTTTGACACATGTAGATCCTTTTGTTATAGAATGATACATATGGGGTTTCATTGTTGATTACTTGTATGGAATGAGGTCCTTATTTTATGTTAGACACCTTCACTTATTTTTTATATAAGAGAGGAGAGACCTCTTGTATTCATTGTCATCTTCCTATTTTTCTAAGAGACATTAGGGTTCATGATAACATGCTAAGATAGAAGTCTTGTTGTTGGAGTACATGCATAGAAGGACTATTGTTTTTAGTATACTCATTTTTAGCAAGTGTTTCCATGTGTCATTAATATGGAAATAACTAGGGAGTGACATGGCACCTAGAGTGCACTTCCTCATCGTTATCCTCCTTATATGCAAGTGAACACTTCTCTTCCTATTTCTAGAGATAACCTTATGCACTCCCCTTATCCATTTATCCTTTCATTCCCGAGAATCTTATCTCTTGAGATTTTATCCTATTTTTGGAGTTATTTGTATTTCTAGAGTAGGAGTTACATGTGTGAGTTATTTATTCAATTCTCACTCATTTATGGATCATCATATCCTTAGTCAACTCTATTACTCCAACTCCATTTTTTACTACATAACCCCATTTTTGGGCTTGTTGACTAGAACTGATGGTGCTTTATTTTTGGTTTATATATCTTAGCATAAAAGGTGATAATTCATTTCTTTATGGACCCCTCATTCTTCTTGTAATTGTTAGCGTAGTTTCTGTTGCAACTAGATTTTTGTGCTTGTGCTTAAATCCTACATGACACCAGAGCACAAGAGAAGATTGTGATGAAAACACATATTTCATTGTAGTTCACATAGGATTGAACAACGCAAGGAGGATGGATCAACCCACTACTGTAATGCCTACTCCATTCAAAAAATTTGAGTGCAAGCCTAAGATCCTGCTTCTACTATGAAGAAATATATTTTATAGAATTACTGTGGGTACTAAAGAAGAGACCAATTCAATTATAGAGAAGGAAAATTACTTCAATAGGATGGTGTTAATTCCTGGGAAAATACCTAATCAACAATATGGATCACCTAATGGACCAATTCAATTGGTCCATTAGAGAGAGAGATAGAGAGAGAGAGAGAGAGAGAGAGAGAGGGATTTAAACATCAAACTTCCTCACACATAACACTTGAATTTCACAAACATCACCAAATGAGCTTACCCCCAAGTGTTATTTCACTAACATATATTAAAAGGAAATACAACATGGACAAATTTTTGTATTAAATAATACTAATAATAATAATAATAATATCAAATAGTTAAAGATGAAAATGAGTCATGAAACTTTGTTCTATTAAAATTTTGATAAGAGAGATATAAACCAGTAATAACATAAAAAATTTCACTTAATATTTAACTTGGAAAAACCCAAATCTAGGGAAAAATCTAGCTAATAGAATTCTATTAGTCCTTTGGCCAAATCCTATCCAAGTCGACCAAGTAAGCCTTCACCACTTACTTCCCTGGCCCCCTTACACTAAAGTATTTACAAGCCTTTTAAAGGATTTGTTACAGGAAATCAATGGCCATGAAACCACAATGAAGTAAACAGATGGGATTAACTCTTTTACTGAGTTAAGTTTACTTAACAATCCCCTCTTAAACTTTGATGTGGGGTCTTCCTTGACCAAGTCCATCCAAATCAACCAAGTGAGGCAACACTGCTCATCTCCAAACACTACCCCCCTCAAATTTTATATCTAGTGTTTCTAGTAATTTAACATGCCCTCAATCACCCATCAATCACTTAGGTATAACTCCTGACTATACTCGTAAGTTCCGAAGCGTGCACACGCCTTACCAGGTCTTACAACCATATGCCCATTTACAGGTAAAAAATTTGAACTTCATTATAATAGTTTTTTTTTAATTATTATTATTATCATTATTGTTATTGTTATCCTATCACTAACAAATTCTATGTTACACACCATGAACCCCTTTATTCTATACTCTCCTCTTGTGTGTTCTCAAAATGGAAAACTCCCTTAACCATTTCCATAGGAACTACTGATACTTACACATCAAAATAGGAACATGAGCTTTGTAACATTGATCAACACATCCATTATGCATCCCTACTACTCACTACAATCTTCCTACACTTCTCAATTGACTAATCCTCTCATGTCATCACTATCCACCATTGAATTTATCAAATATTTAAAACCATCAACTCTCCATACTCTCATATATATAAATCACAAACCCTTTGATCAGAAAGACTAGTTGTAAGGATTCAATCAAGCAATTCATTATTCCTGAGCTCAAACTTGATGTAAACTGATCAGCCATGGTGATCTAACTCCCAATTGATCCATCAATCAAAGACTTGGAAGGCATTAACTATATTTCAAACCATATCATCTATGTGAATATAATTATATTAGATCTAATTCATGCGAAGCCAATAAAGACATAACCCAATATGATGATTCATCTCCATGTTAGCACACTAAGGCCAAAGAGTAGAGTTTTTGTAATCAACCTTAGGGATATTTACCATATCAACATCACATGGGAAAAGTACTCTCCTCCCACTTAGCCATCTCGCTTATGCATTGTTTTTCAAGTCTCTCAATGCCTTAGAGTGGAAGCCATAAAACCATGTCAATCCATATGGTTATTAACATCATCACCAATAATAATCGATCCCATAGTAGATCCAAAAGCATAATTCATGTTCCTCAATGGCCTTGGTAGGGTTCTTTGTAATCAAATCGATTGCCAATAGGGCTTCTCATCCTTGAGGTGTAACCTCTACAAAAAAACGTAAATCGAAACCTTCCAAGCACATTGGTGTCTAATCATACTAGTATAGCTTTGCATTGGTCCCTTGACCCCACACCTAGCAATAAGAACCCAACTTCCAACTTCATGCTTAATAGATCTGCAATTGTTCTCCTTGTGGTAGAGCATTTCCTCTTTGTGAGGTATGTTGCATGTCAGTTGATCAAATCCTATTCGGGCTTCTTTGCTGCTACCACTATGTTCTTTCCCAAACATACCCTCGTCTCAATCACTTCATCCATGCAAAAAATTTGGATCGGCAATAAAGCAACCACTTCCCATCACTTGTTTTGATTCTTGATCTTTGACATCCACC
>APFE031699992.1:147629-199084 GCA_000404065.3 Pinus taeda | reverse complement strand
GTGCGGGGATTGAGCTCAGTTTTTGCAGGTGGGTCTTTGGGGCAAGGTAGGAGTTTGTGCTGATGCCTTTAGCTGAGATGGATGATCAAAGAGGAAAGAAGAGAGGCTAAAGATGGAAAACAATGGGTTTGAATCCTCTCTAGACAGTGGAAAACATAAATATTAAACAAAATTGAAAGCTGAGCATGGCATGCATGAATTCAAACTTTATCACTTCTTTTGTTTAATTAGCAGCAATAGAATAAGAAATGGAACACATAAACACACTTACAAGGACAAGTAGGAAACACGCCATCAACACAATAATCCACAAGAATCCACAATGATGCTGCAAAACCCTGGCCTTCCTTTTCCTCAAATTGCAGAGATACAAGTAAAATATATAATAGAGCTTCTCCCTCAAGAGTCCAACCATGAAAATGAGTAAGAGAAGGCATAATATAGAAGGTATAACTCCTTTCCCCACCTCTAGGGGTCGAGCTCAGCTTTCTAGGAGCTGTTGCAACTAATTCTAAATTAATCACTAGATAATAGGCCAGCACAACAACTTGCCTCTAAAACTTAGGAAACCTATCCATGCATTAAATATTTACCATTTACATCAAAGAAACTTCTAGAAGTGGTCAAGAAGAGTAAAAGTATCTAAGTGCCATGAAATTTACACAAAAATCCATCATTTACATGCCTCAAAAGTCAACGAAGGTGAAAACAGTGTTTTGCTGGCCGAATTGGTCAAAACTGGCAAATCAGCTTGAGTGGTTGCGCCCCTGCTCTGAGTGGTCGCGCCCCTGCTCTGAGTGGTTGCGCCCCTTTTTCAGGAGGCTTTTGGAGGCCTTCCCGATGTCAGAATCGGGTGCAAGATAGCTCGTTGGAAAGGTATTTGAGTCTAATTTCCAACCCAAGTAAAATTTTTCAATTAGGAGTTGATTTGACCTGTCAAAAGTCAAATCTCCCAAGACTGGTCAAAAAGTGCCAAATGAGGCTGCCTGAAAGAAGAGTGTTGTTGCAGTAAACTTTTGAATGCCTTCCTCAACCCCAAATTTAGCTCATGATAGCTCATTGGAAATATATATTTGTCTAGTTATCATTTTACCCATCACTCAAATCATTTGGCCAACCAAGCTAGGAGAAAACTTGATTTTACCAAGGTCACTTCAGGGGTGTCTTTGATTCTCCTGAGGCAACGGTATTCTTGAAATTTCTCTCAAACCATGACACCTGTGTAAACAGTGAAGGAGTTTTTTCTTCTTTGGCATGTTTTGGACAAAAACCTCTCTCATTTTCCCAAAATTCATCTTTTATTGCTCTGAAGCATCATTTGAGTGCGACTTGTCCCGATGTGTGGAACAAGGAAATCTGTCGAAATGAAGCGAGATGAAGGGGATAGGGGGTTTCTAAATTCTTGGGGAAATTTGTGGGAGTGGGGAGGGATGTTAGGAAGTAGGGGAAAGTGGAATCTCAGAGATTGAGTGAGGGGAAGGGATCCAAAAGGGCTAAACACAGGCCCAACCTAGAAAATTGCCAAGTTGTAGCTAGAAACTAGGGTTTGTGGAAAAATGAGGAATTTGGCAGATCTAAGGGATGGGAAATGTTTTATAAAGTACTTTAAGGATAGGGGAAGGTGTATGAACGTCAGGATATGAGTTTTGCTGATGATTTGGCCACCCAAGAGAAATTGCCTTCAAAACCCTAGGAGAGGGAAATGAGCTTGCCTAGGCACAACTGAAGCATGAACAAGGTGTAAAATGACTCATTAGACACTGACATGATAATGAAAACCCTATGCATGATGATAGACTCAGCTTAATGATGACATAGCCTGCCATTTGGACAACTTTAGAAGGAGTGAAAGCAAACCCTAGACCTAATGCCTAGTGACCAAATTTTGCTTGAAAACTCACTGAAATGACAAAATTTGACCTTGACACTTCAAAATCACTTTGTAAGAGCATATTTGATCACTGTAGGAAGGCTGGAAAGACTGACACTAACATTAGCTACTTTTGGCCCTCTATCTTTAAGGATTGCATTCTTGCTGTCCTTTCCTGTCATGAGTGCCAGATATTCCAGCGGAAGATGCGAGCACCCCCCGCTCCTTTGCACCCTGTTGTTACCGTTGGCCCTTTTGCAAAATGGGGCATTGATTATGTGACCTGTAACCCTCGCTCGGCCGGGGGGCATGTGTTTATCATCGTTGTCGTCGATTACTTTACTAAATGGGCCGAGGCGATGCCTACACTGACTGAAGACGGTCACACAGCAGCACAATTTTTATTCAACCACGTTATTTTGCGATTCGGCGTCCCTCAAGCCATCGTCACTGATCACGGAAAGCATTTCCGGAATCATATGATGACGAAACTAACAACCCAGCTAGGCTTAAAGCACGATAGTTCTACTCCATACTACCCTCAGTCCAATGGCCAAGTTGAAGCGATCAATAAGATTTTGGTTACAATGCTTCAGTGTACCGTTGGCATGCACAAGTCTAACTGGCATTTGATGTTGTTCCCTGCTTTGTGGGCTTACCGAACCTCCGTGAAGGATGCCACTGGTTTTACTCCATTTCAACTAGTCTATGGAGAAGAGGCTACCCTGCCAATCGAGTGTGAAATCCCTTCGCTAAGATTAGCTGTCGAGCTACTTCCCAACACCACCCCATTAGAAGAACGTCTCCTTTATCTAGAACGGCTAGATGAGACTTGTCGCCTAGCCTCTTTGGTCATCGAAACACAGAAGAAGCGAGTCAAATCTCACTTTGACCAGACTGTACATCCACGTTCTTTTGTCGAGGGAGATTTAGTTCTGCTATACGATCAGGCAAACGATAAGCTAGGAGCAGGAAAGATCGAATCTATGTGGCTAGGCCCTTACATTGTCAAGAAATTTTTGCAAAAAGGGGCCTATGAGCTAATTGATTATGAAGGAAACCCTCTCCCACAGCCCCGAAACGGGCTGTATTTGAAAAAGTACTATGCGTGATGCTAGTACACTTCATTTTGTATATACATGTACTCTAGAAAGTGTGTTGTGTATGTGTGTCAGTTTTAATAGGCTTGATTGTCGCTTATTGTGTCTTTCGCTTCTTGTGCAGATGTTTAATACGCCTTATATTGGTTTCGCTGATGGTGCCTGCCGCAGTACTCGCAACTTGTCCTCTGTGGCGTGGGTGATATATGATCCTCATCGTGAGCTGATAGATCTTCAAGGTGTCTGTTTGGGTCGTACCACTAACAATGTCACCAAATATTGTGCTGTAATCGAGCTCCTCATTGAAGCAATTAATCTTGGCATTCGGGCATTGGTGGTAAACCTGGATTCTCAACTTGTCGTCCTCCAGCTCAATAGGCATTATTCCGTCAGAGACCATCATATTCTAAGGTTGTATCTACGTGTAAGATTGTTAGAGAGGAATTTTGAGTTCATTACATATCAGCATATTCCACGACAATTAAACACATTATCTGATGCATTGGCCAATCATGTATTAGATAGACATTTGTGTAATTTGTAAATAAAACATTATGAAAGAAAGCACATGAAAACACAATAATACACCATAAACATATGTATATATATATACGTGTGTGTCAAAATGTTTGCGCCCCACGCGTTACATAATCCAAAAAATAATACATGTCCAAAACTCACACAGCCGCTGACAATATGTTCCTCAAAAACGTGCAAAAAGAAAACCTAGGCGTCTAATCACGGTGATGCTCATGATAGCATGTCACCGCTCGCACCAAACGTCTCAATAGATGATGGACGCGAGTAGATACTCCCACCGTGTGCCTCTGGTACGCTCTAGGCACGTCCGCCAATTTGGCATAATCTGGAATACCTCGAGTAAGTGCCTCAAGGTTTTGTACTAGATCGTCATCACCCTCTACCTGAGGGTCCGCTACAAGTTGTGCTCTCCGTACGTTATGAGGCAGGTCAGCTGGTCGCTCTGCACCAACATCTGCATACATATATAGATGCTGTAAGAGATAGGCATGTATTAACAAAAAAAAAAACTTAAATACATAAAAACGTTAAAAAAAACAAAGAGTTCTTACCTGGAGGGAGATCAGGATCTCCAGTGAAATCTGTGCCGCATAGGGCCAGTACTCGATGACAATCATCTGGTGACGGAGCCAGATAAAGAACTCGGGCCTCCAGGACATCTGCTAGCCCCCTCCTCCTCTGGGCATGAGTTCTGCCCATCGATGCAACCTTGGTTCCTGTAACACTGGATCTGCCACTATAACCCCCGGTACCTGGAATATCGGCAGTCGCTCCAGGAAGAAAGTTACCACAATAGATCCATAGCCGAACTGTTTGTTCCCATCACGCTTACACTTGGTAAGCTGCCGTTTGATGTTTGTTGTCACTGCCGTGGCCCAATCAAACAGTGTAGGCTGGAGACACTCAGTGGCCAACAACAAATGATTTTTGTTGGCCTCGTGGGGCACCTGTACCCCAGCTGTCCGAGTGATAGTGAATAAAATCACTCGTAGCACTAGGTCGGGCACCCTGTTAATATCTGCTTTCTTGCTGTTTGCTCCAAACTGTGCCCTAGGACAAACTCGTTCCATCACCTCCCCTATATTCTCTCCAGAAGGCCAACTACCAGTCAAGATGGGCCGTGCACCTCGCCGCGATAGTCCAGTGATAAAGTAGACATCGGAAACATCTAACTCCAATGTCTGGTCTTTCAGGCGAAATACCTGATCCTCCGTATCCCAAGCATCCACGATGAATCGCAGTAGCTCAAGTTGTGCACGTAAATATGAGGTGTGGAAGAATTTCTTCAAGCCATAGTCTCTCAGAGCATTCATACAGTCATCATCCTCCATTGCCATGGCATCCACGGCATCATGCTCCCGTTCTCTCCATTCTAGAACCATTATGACAAAACCCTGCAACCAAAGGTGAAATTTCCATCATTAGATCATTGATGAAACCTAAACTGGAGAAAATTTGCAATTACAACGGTCAAATTTGTGGCGAATTGAGATCGCGCGGTTGGTGCGACTGTTCCTATAACAGTCGCGCCAAGGGCGCGACCCCTTTAGACAAAAACACCATTGGCGCGATCCCGAGCGGGAAACTCGTGCCGATGGCGCAACCCTATGAAATTGCAAATCCTCTTGCAGGGAACTAAATTATGGATGAAAATCTAAAAAAATGGAATGAAAACAGAGCTAAGGATGAGGCCTCTTACCTGTTGCAGACGGCGGCTCGAATGATCTCCTGGATTGATTGCAATCAGCAGTTGAAATTTGCACCAAAAACCCTTCAATAGTAAACTCACAAGGTAAAAAGTGAAAAGTAAATTTATTTTTTTACCATTTCACTATTTATAGCATTTTTTGACCTAAAAATACATTAGAAATAATATTTTTGAAGTATTTTTGGGATATTTTCATGTCGAAGTGGGTTTTACGCTGTTTTTGTATGATGACAGGGGTTGGTGCAACTCAACGCAATCAAAAGAGCTCTTTTTCAACTTTTTCAAGCTCGGTAAAACACGAGAAAAGGTTACTTTACGGTCTGCTTTCAGCTCTTTTCCTGACCTTTTAAAGAGGAAAAGATTGCCGAGTTATTCCTCTTGGCTCGTTAAATGTTACTAAGGGGCGGTCGTTTTAAGTTCTTTTGTCGACTGTTAAAACATAAAAAGATTACCGGGTTTTTGTCGTTTCAAACTTGTTAATGGTTACGAAACGACGTGGTTTTGATCGCTTTTTTACTTTTTCAGGTCGAAATCACTATTTATGAAAATTACTCCTCGATCGTAATGATCGGGCGGTTCTTTCGGGCATTATTTTATACTTTTTTGGGCCCGAGAGACACAACTTTACGAAAAAGGACACCCTGGAGTTTCCTTTTTTGCTGTCTTTTCAAACTCTCTAAACATGAAAAGATGCCGAGTTCTTCCTTTGTCAGAATCGTTAAAACCTGATGACATCAGATTTTGTCAAAATGACGCACCACAAGCATATGCTATCCCCATCAAGCTTGTTAAAAATAATTGGGGTACTCGCCAGAAATGGTGGGGGAAAAGAAAATTTTGGGAACCATAATTATTTTCGTGTCGGCAGTATGTCGCTCTTGAACATGGCACTTCTCTGCTTTCGTGTCGCAGTGGGGATATCTCATCTCATTTTTCACTTGCCTCCATGGGTTTGGGTAATCCTATTTGACCTCTCATCTACTCATTGCCTCGTCATCATGACCTCTGATCCATCGATGTCAAACACTGCCAATTCCACTGTCGTGCCGCCAATATGTTCAAGAGAAGTTGACCTCTGAAAAGAAACAACCTCTGTTTGATAGTTCATACAATCTTGATTCACAACATTATCTCTCTGTCTCATGTCGATGATGTGGAAAACACTATGGCCCACCTTTGATCAAGGTCACTTCCTGTCGACTTCAGCTCATTACCCAGGAAGTTGATCTAGAGACTCCCTACCGGTGCCTTAGACCCTGCATGCCTCAATGGCAGGTTCTTCGTGTTCGACGTGAGGTTTTCATCATTGTCCTCCGATCGAATGATTCTACGGGTGTTCGACTTCGGATCACTAATTCACACGCCGTAGATTGTACCTATAGTACCTTGAGGGCCATTGTCATTATTGGTGGTACCTCTCGTGTCTGTTAACAGTTCCTAATATTGACTGGTAATCAGACGATGTTCATGCATGTTTGACTTCAGCTCACATATTCACATGCTTGAACTTGTACTTTTGTTCGGGTCGAGATGGAGCACAAGACCCTCGATTGTGTCTGTTGTAATCCAGGCGTGATTCTTGATACATGACTCATTCACTAAATGGTTGCGACCATACCTGAGTCAATTCATTGATCCTAACCAGATGGCTGCGTCCATACTACGGATCTAGATTATCATGTACTCTCTTATGGATGGCTGCGACCATACCACGTACATCATGTATTTGAGCTATCAAATGTATCTCTCAATGCAGATTCTGCGGCAGCTATATGTGTTCTTGTAAAGCATTTCACCCCTCTCTCTCTCTCGGGCCTCATGCTTTAGGGGGCATTTGTTACACAGTAATTTGTCACCATTGGTCACCGTCCCTGTTACCCCTGTTGTCGTACATTGGAGGATACATTCCGGGACCTGTGAGCAGTGACATAGCCTAAAAACACTTGCATTATGTTCCCCTGAGTGTGTACTTCATGTTCCCTGAAGACACCCTCTGCAAATTATCCCTGAAAAGTGCCTTTTTTCCATTGGTGGAGGTACACAGTGTCTTATCCGCGCCAATCACTGAGATCCTCAAAAAGGGGCGCGCCCATTGGCGCTCTGTCCTAGAACAACACTCGCGCCAACTAAGTTTGGTAATGATTTTTGGCAAACGCGCACCCATATGTTTTTTCCTTTCAGATCATGAAGTCTTTTGAGGGAAAAAATCCATCTGATAGAGGTCGAGAGTCATCATCTATCCTCAGTAGCTTTTCGGAGATAATGTCGATCCACAATGGGCATCCTGCTGCATTGAATCTTCCTCCTTTCTCCATTTATAAAAGTCTGTCCTCATGCATTAGACAAAGGAGTTCTGGAGTAATGCTAGTTGTGATTATGCTTGTCTGGAGTGATAGTAAGAGTCTTGAAGCATAGGGAGGTTATGCTGCCGGAATCCTGAGAGAGAGAAGGTCTATTGCACGGCATACATAGCTGCTCGCCCATGCAGAGAATAGTTTCAACGTCAGAACCTTGGTTGTATCTTTCTCTACCTATTATTCATTAATAAACGACTACTATTATGGTTCCAATCTCATTACCTATTATGATGTTTGATTTATTTCCTTTCTGACTGAAATATAGTTGTACTTTGGTGGATTTTATGCTTGTAGTTGTCTCGGTCTTTGCATGTGTAGGTGTCTGTTCGTGAGGATCGCTCGGATTGTGACCTGCTGAAGCAAGGGAGCCGGAGGGTCAACTCTACTTCAACATTTGCGTTGGATTCCAGGTTGGTCTTCGTAATCCACCTTTTAGTATAAAACTAGGAACTTGCATAGAAGCGTGAATTGATTGTTGCTAGACCCATTTTGGGCTAGTGGGATCGCCTCTGTCTGCAGAGGGGATTTACCTGTTCAATAATTTGGGAGTTGATTGTGAAATTTATAGCGAAACTATTTAGAGACCTACTGCCAAAGATGCATTTATGATTAGAAAATGGAGGGAATGGTTGAATTTGAATTCAAAATCGCCTATAAATTTGGTGGTTGCCAAAGAACAATTTTCTTTCTGATAGTTAGATATAAGACTTATTTTTTTTTCTCTATGAATTGATAGACTTGGGAGGATTTATTTTCAAGCCCAACATTTGCAAAACTACCTAAGTGGAACCAGTAACTTATCCTTGAACAAATGTCTGAGATAGTAAGTTCCGAAGCCACTGTCTTTCAAGTGGAAACCATTGAAGTTGCATCAATGGAAGCTACACCATACATGCCTACGATGTCGTGGTTGCCTAGGCCAAAGAAATCTGATGCTAAGGAGAAGCAAAAGAAATCACAACCTGTATCAGTGAGGTAGTGACTGAGGAGAAACCTTGCAGAGGTTTGACAAAAAGAGAGGAAGGACAAGGGAAAACAACTAGAGGAACTTATGGATTTGGATGTAAAATAATAGCATGATGGAGTTGAGGAATTGGATGCTGATGAGGGCAAGCCTATCACTAGGCTCTTGGCGTATATCCCTCCATGGAAAGGGAAAGCAAAGTAAGCAAGGACCCAAATTCTAGTAAGTTCACAATCTCTATGCTGTTACTGTTGGAAAAAGTGGTATTTGAAGGTGTGCTCTTAGTGTGTATCCCTGTGCTAAAACTAGAGGATTGGGATCTTGTTGATCATGAAATTTTTTTGCATTTTCTCACCAATAAGTATATGACCAAGATTTACTATGAAGAGATTGGGTTCACAAGGCTGGAACCAATGAAATGGATAAAATGCCTTGAGCAGGAAAGATTGCTACATATGCTGTGTGTGACACACTTTCACAGATCAATCATCAATAATTTCTATGTGTTCCAATTTCTCATGTTGGTGCATGATTGGTGTTTGTTGTTAGGTGAACTTATTCCCATAACATACATCCTAATCCATAGAATTACGAAGTTTCCCTATAAAGGGGCAAATCCAGCTAAGGAATTTAGAGGTAAAAGCAAGGAGAAGGAACTTGAAGGTAAAATGAAAACTGAGTATGGAATGGTCAAGAAGTTGCATAGATACTTTATCCTATCTATTGTAGACCCATCGGTGGAGTTTTCTGCTTAGATTTTGGCTGGGAGGGTCATGAGAAAATTTCGCACGGATGAGGTTCCGATGCCAGTAATTTCGTTGGTTGCACAGTGTGTAAAGGGGTGCAGTACAATTGGGCACATTATCTTTGCAAGGAATTCTTAGCAAATTGCCTTGAAGCATAGGAGGAAAGAAAGACATTTCACTATTCCTGGCTCTTACTATTGATTGTATTAGTTACATGGTGACTACCAGAGGATAGTCAGTTCCCTTCGTAGGATGAGGATTTATGAGAGGTAGCAACATTTGCCTCACTATGGGCGACGAAGGATCTGGAGAGGATCATGGAGTCAAAAGTATTCTAGATGCTAGTCGTGACAGACCTTTGCACAGTGATAAGTCAGAGGCCAAGGTTGTCTCCAAACTTGTTTGAGAAGTTGCGAGCCTTCGTGGAATTTAAGGCCAATTTTCATAATGTATCTATCTATGCAAGACGCTATGGCACAAGTTGCCATACTTAGTTATGGAGGTCTATGTACAAGATATTATGGGGTGATGGCCCGCAGAGTGGTGAAAACCCATAGATCTTGGCGTAGATACCAACAAAGGTAGAGAAATCTCTTCTATGTAGACGATAGCTATGCAGAAATGGAAAGAAGCAGCACAAGAATCAACACAGGAGTTGGCCAATCAAAAGAAGAAAGAAGTCGTTGCCAAAGCAACTGTTGCTAAGGCAACTGCCATTAAATAATGTGTTGCAAAAGAGGCCATAGTAGAAGTTGAAGCATCACCTTCCCAATATACTGAAGAGTAGGAACAATCTGAGCTGGAAGGAGGCAGGGGTGATGAGTAGATAAATCCCTTCAGGCTATCAAAGAAACAAAAGAAAACTAGCAGATCTAGGAAGAAGTGAAAATTAGACAAATAGACACATGCAGATCTAATGGTCCTCACTAAGGAGAACATGGATGAGATCGAGGATAAGGTGCGAGATACAACAATGGAACTGTGGCAACAGTTTCAGTAGTAGTACATGCAGACACTGGGGAGCATCTAAAAGGATCTGCGCGAGTTGCAGATTCAAGCAGGCAGAATTCAGGCGAGCACAAGATAAGCGAGCAACATTCAAGTGAGCCTACAACATGCAAGCGAGAGCATAATGGAAACGGAATAGACTTTTGACCTCAGAGCCATTCCCTTGCCAGAAGGGACATTATGCGTAGAATCATAAGAAGATAATGCTCAACTTAGAAAGGTCAATGGCATGGGTATCAATTTAACCATGCTGCCACTTCAGACCCTCCACACACTTCATTAGGGGGTCTCGGATGAGGTGCAAATCAAAGAACAACGCACACTATGAGTGATTAGAAAAGTTAAAATGAAAAATGAACATATGTTTTCTGAAAAGGTTTAGGCTCTTAAGGAAAAATAAGAGCTAGCAACACGAAGATAAAGCCTAGAAGAAGCAATTACACAAGCGTGTAATTCAGTACAGGAGCTACACAGTCTAAAGGATGCGACTGCTTTAGAAAAGGTTCATAAATTGGCCGCTGCAGTGTGACAGTCTAAGAAGGAGGTAGGTCGAGCTACTTTTGAGTTTTAGATGAAGATCTCGAAATTGCAATTGAAATTGCAGCTAACTAGTCCACCAGAGGTCACAGAGTAGTGTGTCGCAACCATAAGAGAACACATGTATACCTTAGATAATGCAGTAATGTGTTGCAATTTCTTCTTTGAAAATGCAATGAAGCTATGGACCATTTTGCAGAAGGACTCAAACCTACAGAGATTGGGTACAAATATTAGAGAGGCATAACAAAAAGTCTATGAGATCAGGGTGACTGCGCACACTTTGTCGCCAGTCCAGTACTTCATGCACTTACAAGAAATGAAGGTGCTACAAGCACATGTTGAGGAGCTGTAGTGCAAAGAACAAGTTTTGAAGGCTCATATTCAACCATGGACAAAGGAAGTGAGCCAGATTACTCTGGCTATCCAAGAGAAGCTGAAGACTTTCTAGCACACATAGAGGACCATGCACCTCACGATGGAGGTGAAAACTATAGAGAAGCTAGTTGAAGAAGTGCAGTAGGCCATCGTACAAAGCAAAATAGACCTTGAAGTGTTAAATATGGATTTCAGTGAATTCCTCCATGAAGTGGAGAAGCCAGCTGAGTGAATTAAGGTAGAGTCACCATATTTGTGTTGGGGGCCTATTGGGATGGGATCCCCAGGGTCAAATTTTGTCTGTAAAGTCAAGTTTTATAATAGTTTACTTGCAAAATATGGAAGTAGAGCATGAAGCTAAGAGTCAAAGGGACATTAGTCCCTTGTATGGGAAGGTGATAGGATGGTTTTGAGACTCACCCATGGTCTACGGGCCATTGTATTGTAATGAAAAGGTTGTATATAATGAGTCACAATGAGTCTAAAGAGATAAGTTTTGATAGAGAATCATTGTAAGGGCAAGCTGCTAAGGCAGGAAAGGTCTATTTCCTGTACTTAGGTGAAAGGGGAAGGCTCTTGCAGCTAAGTGCGCGGGGACCTTGGTAAGTACGCAACTGAGAGCCCGGGCCCCTGTAGCTAGGTGCCCAGGGATAAGCAGTCTATATATGAACGTTTACATCTTAATAAAGAACGTTTTAAGCCAAATTCATGCATCTGTACCTTGTTTATTTACTTATGCTTAAGTTTATGTATCTTCGCTTTGTGATCTATTTTATGTGAATTAATGTTTAATGTCTGCATGAAACAGATGGACCTGTAATGTTTAGGCACAATAAGTATAAGTAACCTCCTTCATGGAGATCAGGGGGTTGTTAGATAAATTTGATTTAGTTAACTGTTCAAAAAGGGTAGATCTGCGTGATGATAGATCTAGGTCATAAGGGCTTCAAAATATACAATTTATTACGCGAAAGTAGTGAATCTGTATCTTTTATGCATGTTAAGCATAATCAAATACCTCCATGAAGACTTGAAGGTGATTTCGATAGAGTTGTAGTAGTTTACTATCAGAAGGAATAGATTTGCTCGAAGACAGGTATAAGCTATACTATCCTTAGGAAGACCATCACAAAGGCCACTGGATGAAGAAACCTGGTTCTAGCACCCCCCAATATTGATTTGGGTGAGAATGCAGCTTGTGCTACGCAGGTTGTTTCCAAAAGGGCCAACAATTAGGGTTTTGTTGGTTGGCATGAATAACTCTGAACCTAGGTCAGGCCCCCTTAAGCCAATAGATGCAATATCATAGTCGCAATAGGAAAAGGGAGGTGAGCGAAGATGCATGACAAAGGAAAATGGGTCGATATCGATAAAGTTTTGTGGTTCCCAACCTTTTAAAAGGCCTTTGGTATGTTTTATGAATGCTTTTAAGATATTTCAAAGGGGAATGGAGAAACATGACTAGAGTTGTAAATACAAAGGGATTTTGGCTAGAGTTAAAAATGGGTCACTGCGGCTAGAGTTTAAAAAACAAAGTTTGCACAACTAGAACTCTCTTTCTAGAGGGTGACAACATTGGCTTCAACTAGGTATAGTGCCTTGTTGGTAAGGTGTTGAGAACTTGCAAACTAATAGCCTTCACCATTTGGCATGGAGTCAGAATATAATGAAGCTATATAATCAGAAAATATCCATGGAACCTTGTTTGCAGGGAGTCGTTTCCTCACCAAATTGAAATGCTAAAATATAATTTCTAACAACTAGAAATTAAATGATCATCGAGTGAGATTATTTATGTACATGGCTCAATTTCTCTAAGTGAGTTCAACCCTCTAATGGAGCTAGACTAGAATCAGAGTATTGGGCATTATGCCTCTATGTTGTTGAAAATTAAAAATTAAGATAAGCATGCACCATGAAAAATATTCAGACAAAGGACATGATGCATACTCTAGAAATAACCTGTACTGCTGACCTAAGAATGTGGTCATGTAATCAGCTACAGGGTCATATAACTGACAAGGAAAGTATGCAAATGTCTTATTTTCATGAACAGTATGATGACCAATATCTTCTTGGTCAGGGTAACCACAAACATTTTTCAACTCCTTAGCATTATATTTGTCAAGAAAAGCTTGTCGCTGATATTTTGCTACCCATTTGTCAATAGGCCAACCCTCTTGAGAATCTTCAATAGAATCTTTGGTTCATGAGTTGTAAGAGTCATATACTGGAGGGTCTATAGGGAATTCCTGGAAAGAATCTTTCTACAACAGGCAGTCACATACCCTACTTGGTTCTTCAATTTCAGGTTTTTCTTATGGATCATAATTAGAAGGAGGTTCTTGAACTTGTTCTCTAGGGGAAGGATGTGCATTGCAAACCAGAGCCTCTTTGCTAGCCTCCTAGTGGACCTCTTCTTCTTGTGTAGCTTCCCATGATTGGGATTGTTGTGGCTCTACATGACTTGACTCTCCATCAGAGTCATAGACATCATAGGAAGGAGAAACATCAAAGTCAACTGAATATGACCTCTCAAGGTTTATTTGCAACTTGATGATATTTCCTTTTTCTCTTTCTTTCTCATTCGGTGATGCTTCTTGATGCAAGTAGATGTTTTCTTAGAACGGAGCTCCACAAACATCTTCAGTAGGGTCATTAACCTCAGGGATATTTTCAACATTAAAATGTGTGCAATAATATTCAAATAGAGAATTCAATGGATATAATCTTTTGTAATAATGATGGAATGCCATATGAAAACCTTTTAAGGAGGGTATGCTGCCACGAGGTATTCTTCTATACCAAAATCTAAAATCTTCTTCTAAAGAGTACATGCATAATTTCATTTGCGCATCTTAAAAAGTAATACCCTGTTGTTCCATGCATTCATGAAAATCTTTGAGGTGCTGGTCAGGCCTTCTATTTATGTTCCCACTGAATCTAGGAAAATAGGTATTCCATTCATGAAATGAAGGGACATGATTGGGATACATAGCAATAGAAGAAGAATTTAGTGGGGCAAATTAGTTGGCCAGGAATGCAGGAATGGCCATTTTGAAAACCCCCTAGGTGAGTGATCTTAGTTTCAAAGGTAGGGATATTTTTTAATTGGTTTATCATCAGAGTGAGTAGGAGGATGCTTGAAAGCTAGGGTGATCAAATAGAGATATGGATAGTGGAGTCACCAGGATGTTTACCAAAAAAATGAGAAAATGGAGTCGCAAGGTAAGAGATATTCAACCCACACTTCCCTTCCTCACTTAATAGAGGGAATGTAAAAATTTTGTTGTACCGAGGGAAAAATATTCTAATTTGTTCCCTGACAGCAGCTCCAGAAAGATGTTGTCACTTTTAATGGCACCTGCAACACGAGTGCTTCGGGAGACATATATAGCTTCCTAGAGACAACCTTTGTGTTGATTTTAGACTAGTGCTTAGGAAATATTAGATAGAGGAGTGCATGGAAGATTTTCAATGGGGGCTTTCGGTTGCACTCTAGTTGTCACAAAGTTTTAAAAAGAGAATAAAAGTAGGCATGGTTCAATAGTTTGTCATCCAAGTAAACTCAAGCCGATTCATGGATCTAAATGTTGAGTGGGTAAATCAGACCAACTTCAAAGAGAAATGTTTGGTTATGGTGGCTGACACACAAAAACATACAACTTTATATTGAAGTTGTAGTAAAGTAGAGAGGAGGAAAGGAAGGACAAAATTCGATGCATAGGGCTGTAAACAACACAAAATACTAAGAAAAATTTTTCCTATAGAAATATGGAAGATGGAGGAGATGAAAGAGCGGCAATAGTGGAGTGAAAATTAAGGTTTCAGGCCATAATCCTCATGGGCACATTTCTCATCAAACAACATAAGTAAATTTGTGCACATTATAGGTATGTAAGTAAATCTGTAGCTAACACAGGTAATGGTACTACTTTGTAACACATATAAAATCATGAAAATGGGTGTAACCTGCAGCTTCATTTCACTATTTCAAAGGGAGAACACATACATGAAGTGGTAAACAAAGGGGGGTGGGGACAATTGTAGAGTTCCATAATTGTTTTGTTTTGACACCCCTTTTCCTCCATTTTCCTCATTTCATCATCGCTCTCAACTTAATAAAATAAGTAAAACCATAGATTTTCATAAGGTAAAAACTCTCATATGTCTTATTTTTCATATTTGTTAATGTACCTTATTATTATGTTAAATATTGCACTAGCTACAAAATTAACATGATTTTGTAGCTATTTTACAAATCTATAGCCATCTCCTTGGTTTGTGGGGTTCTGGTGCACCAACAAAGCACGGAAGCACATGGGCAGTTGAGGATCGATCCCCTCATGGATCTCCTCCTATTTGCTCAAGCCAATTCTTTGAAGGGATCACAGAATGGTGTAATCAAAGGCAAGGGTTAAATACATAGCAGCAGAATTCTGAATGCATCACGTTTCTATGATTTGCTTTCCAAATAGTGAATCGTCAAGATAACACTATTACTATTTAAGTTTCAAATTTGAATAAGGATTGATTAAAAGACATGTAGGCATAAAAGTCTTAAACTATTGAGCACACATTTTATAATAAATATGTATCCTCTATAAAGGATAACAAGGAAGTAATAGTTAATCTCTCAAGTGATTGTGTGAAATATACCATTGTTCTCATATTGAATTAAAGTTACATTTATGTTATTCGATGCATATTTGAGCATGATTTACACCTACTGTATGCGAAGGGCCCCTGCAGGCAGTCAAGGTTAAGTTTATTTCATTTTATCGCTTTCTGTTATCACATTGTCATTTCATTCTAGCTTAGTTTCCTTAATTCATTATTTTATTATTTCGTTATAACTCAGTTAAATCTCGTTATTTTATTTGCACTTGAATTCTTCACAGTCATTTCATGGTTTAGTTTCTTCAATGTTTTTCGCTTAATTATAGTTAGTGTTAAAAGATTATTTTCATGCTTTTAGAATAAAAAAATGTATATACTCATCAGTGTTAAAATATTGTCTATATGCCTTTTAGAATTAGAATTTGTATATACTTTGCAGACAACTTTTAAAGTATTGTTTTCTTGCTCTTAGAATCATTTAAATATGAATAATTTGTTTTATTACAACAAGGTGTTTAAGTTAGGTTCATAATTTTAGAATGATTAACATAAGATTTTTTAGAATGATTCTAGATATTGATATGACCTCATAGATTAGTCTAACAATAGCTCTACTTCCAATCATTAATTTGTAGAAATCTAACTCTAATCTAATGCTTACAAATAGGAACCTAGATAACAATGAAAATCCCAAAATCAAATATAACCATCATCTTAAATTAAAAGAAAGGATTCTAGCATATATAGTGCACTTGCACTTCATAAGTTTACCAACTCTAGTTGATAATTTATACTTTCAATTTAAGAACATTAAATTGACCAAATTGGAACCATTTCCAGGGAAGTGTAAATAGAAGCCTTAAAACAAATCAAATAAAAACATGATATGCATAGGGAAAGAGACTCTAGAGGTAGGTTTATAGGTCAAGGAAGAATTATAATTCCCACATCATCACTCCATCACAACCACGTAGTGCCACACCACCTACAAAAAATCGAATTCCATCCATATCAGGCTAGTATAGACTTCCTGAAGTCTTGAGATCTGAAATCCAACCTAAAGATTCACCAACTTTATCAACAAAAGCTGTAATTGAAGTAGATCCTTCATCCCCAACAACAAGACTAATTTTCATATATTTAGCTGGAGAACAAATTATAGCTCAAGAGTTGGAAGTTCTTATTGAAGAAGAGGAAGAAGAAACCTACTTCAAACCATTGATAGAGGAACCAGAAGACCTAGAAGAAAATATAGATAATCCTGTTGTAGAAGCAAATATTTATTCTGAGGAATCCATCATGGATGAAGAGGGAGAAGGAGAAGTACACAATTTCAATGGTGAACAACATAGGATTAGAGGAGGAGGAGGAAATAGAGGAGGTGGAAGAGGTGGTGCTAGAGGTAGAGGAAGAGGAGATCCATAACCTTTTGGATTCCCTATCCTTGATGAGGATACAACATTAATAATGAAAAAAATCTCACCTTATATCCTCCATAATTTTCATGGAAGAAGAAGTGAAGACCCAGAGACATTTCTCTTTGAATTTGAAGTATTATGTAGATCATATGATTATCTGAATGATGCTAAAAAACTAAAATTGTTCCCTACCACCTTAAAGGATTCAACATTAAAATGGTTTATGAGTTTAGGAATGAATTATATAAGAACATGGGGACAAATGAAAGAAGAATTCTTGGAGAAATACAAGTATTATTGTATGTCTCATAGCATTAAAGATGTAGTATTTAAAACAGTACAAAAAGAAGATGAAAAACTTGAATATTTTGTCAAAAGATTTGTTTATAATATCAAAAGGGAAAAAATGAATAATTTAGATAATAAAACTTTGAAAGCTCTCTTACCAAAATCCATTAAATATGAGTGGATTAATCTTCTCAATCTAATGGGAAAAGGTGATATTTATCAGTTATATAGGTAAGAGGTAAAGCAAGAATGGGGAAAAGTCCAAGGGATCCTCTTTTATAAAGAGTAAAATTTTTTGTAGTCGGGACAGTAAATAGGGTAGAATTAAGTAGTTTGCTTGATAATTTTAAGATATATATTTTAGGGAGTCTCAGTGAGAAAATGGAAACCCTTAAAATAAAAAACAAGAAAAAAGAAGAAAATGCTTCATTATCCTTCTTTTGTCTTACGTTTAGAAAGAAACATGGTCTTAGAGAATGTCCTTTAGATTTAAAAATCATAGAAACCTGTGTTATATGTGTGGAAAATCATGATACAAAAGAATGTCCCTCTATAATAGGTCTTAAGGTTGTGTTCTGTGAAGAAGGAATACCAAATCAAGTAGACCCTCTTTACTTTATTTCCAAAATACCATGGAAAAATCCTCAAACAAATCAAACTCAAGGCTTTAATCCTCAACAATTTTCACCATCTTCACAAAATAATTGGAATCCACTTATCCATGGAAACCTTGGGCTCAACCACAATATTGGAATCAAGGATGGAAAAACCCTTATGGAAGGTATTCTCAATATCAATAATATTCACCATATTATCCAAAATTTCCACCACAATACTTCCCTCAACCCAACCAGTTACCTCAAAGTGAAGCTCAAAATGCAAATCCACAACTTTCTTTCCCATTTCCACAAAGACTGAATCAATTACCCATTCAACCACTCCCAAATCCAAATAATAAAACTTCACAACCTATTTACAACTTATATGATAACTCCATTAGATCTTAATAATGTTCAATTAAGGCCTAATAGAGTATTGGAAAGGAAGAACCCATCTGTTGTTATTCAGGAAACAAAAAAGAATTTCCAAAAAGTTAATAATGACTTTGAAGGAGAGATTTCCCTTCCTCGGAAATAAAATATTGAAACAAAAAATATCTTATACATTCTAATAATAGTCCTATTATAGAACAACCTTCAGTATCTGTCTCAAGACCACCTTTTGTTGAAAGGTTGAAAATCGATAAATGAGTAGAGAAACAAATCATATTTCCTGATTATGATATGTTAAATGAATTGAAAAAATGTTTGTATACAAATTCCTTTATTACAAGCAATAAAAGAAATAACAATTTTTGCAAAAACAATTAAGGAATTAAGTACTCAAGGACAAGGAAGAAAACTAAAAGAAATAAAAATAATTCAACTGGTGAGGAGAATTGTAGATATCATGACGGGGAAGACAACAATTCAAAAATATTTAAATCCAGGAAGCCCCATTATGAAAACACACATTAATGGAACTGAAATACCAAACACATTGTTTGATCTAGGAGAAGCCATAAAAATAATGAGAAAACAAACTATGGATAAATTGAAGCTTCCTAATCTTCAATACACACCAACATTTTTACAATTAGTAGATGGGTCTGTAATTAAACCTAATGGTGTGTTAGAGAATATATATGTATCCTTAGATTCTTAGGAATATCCTATTGATTTCATGATTTTAACACCCAATAATAATTTAGGAGGACATCATTAACATTAGGAAGGCCATGGTTAGCTACAACTGATGCTTTTATTAGTTGTAGATCAGGAGACATGTTTATCTCAGATGAAATCTCGATAAATAAATTTACATTGTATGCACTTGCAAAAACAATGATTGAAGTAGAAAATGAAGAATGGATAGATGATGATAATTGTATACAACTAGTTTGCACTATTTCACAAATACATGAAGAGGATCAAATTTTAAATTCAATAGAAAATAATGAACACTCTTTATATTGTGACAATAGTAAGTATTTTCAAGAACAACGTAATATTGAATATCTATCATCTAGACAAATGTCTTTACATTCTATGGAAATTTTTTGCAACTCTTCAATAGAAATTTTTCTAGGTAAAATTTTGAACATCAATGAAAACCTCGAAGAATTACAGAAAAAGAAGCTGGTATAAATATTGCGAAAACACTCTTTTGCATATGCATGGGAATAAAATTATATGAAGGGAATTAATCCTAAAACTTGCATGCATCATATTTATATCGAAGAAAATTCTAGACCAGTTCGACAACCACAAATAAGAATGAATCCAAACTTAAACGAAATTGTTAAAGAGGAATTGCAGAAAATGTTAAATGTAAATTTAATTTATCCAATATAAGACAGTCAATGGGTTTCACCTCTAGTAATAGTTCCTAAAAAACTGGAAAATGGAGAGTATGCAATGATTACAGGGAATTGAATAAAGCTACTTTGAAAGGTCATTTTCCACTTCCTTTCATAGATAAAGTCTTAAATACATTAGCAGGAAAAAAATACTTCTTATTCTTGGATGGATTTAGTGGGTATAATCAAATTTAGGTAGCACCTAAAGATCAAGAGAAAACCACATTCACCTATCCATGGGGGATTTATGCTTACCGATTGCTTCCTTTTGGATTATGCAATGCCCCAACAACATTCCAAAGAGAAGTACTAGGAATTTTCTCTGATCTTATTCATGATTGTGTAGAAGTGTATATGGATGACTCTACAGTTTATGGAAATTATTTTGAAGAAGCACTTGAAAATTTAGAAAATCTTCTCATAAGATGCAAATACGAAAATATTTCATTAAGTCATGAGAAATGTTTTATGATGTTTAATGAGGGAATTGTTTTAGTAGTCACCATATTTCAGAAAATGGAATTAAGGTAGACTCATCTAGGATAGAAATTATTTCCAAATTATCAGTTCCAAGTTGTTAATAAGATGTTAGGAGTTTTCTTGGTTTTACTAGATATTATAGAAGATTCATTGAAAACTTCACAAAGATTGCATCCCCACTCTTCAAATTACTTACCAAAGACTGTGAATTCAGTTGGAACTCTGATTGTCAAAAGGCCTTTGAAACTTTGAAAAAGAACATCTCTGAAGCACCTATCTTAAAAGGACCTAATTGGAAATTGCTTGTTCATATATCAACTAATGCTTCAAATAGAGCCCTAGGAGCTATGTTAGGAGAAAAATATCTCACTCCTTATGCCATTTATTATACCAGAAAAAATTTAACTCCTGCGGAGATAAATTATACTGTAACTGAAAAGGAGTTTTTAACTATCATTCATGCCATTAATAAATTGAGACATTACATAAATGGCTACGAAAATTTCATTCATATAGACCATTCTAACATTAGATATTTAATGATAAAACCAATAACTAATGGTAGAGTAACAAGATGGCTATTACTGCTACAAGAATTTAATATCACCATTCTAGACCAACCTAGAAAATAAAACACAATTGATGACTTTTTATCTAGAATTCAAAAGGATAACAATGATACACTTGTAGAGGACAAATTTCCTGATGAGTGTCTTTTTGCAGTATCTGGTAAATCACCTTGATTTTCAGATATTGCTAATAGCAAATTTACTTTATTTTTCATATTAGCTCAATATAAATTCCAATTTAGCAATCACATTTAACATGATATTAAAATGTAGATAGAACATAAACATAAATTGCAGAAGACAAGCCAAGAAAAGAGGACACAAGATGTGGCACCAGTTAGGGACAATCCCCAATGTGGGGAAACCCTTTATCAATTCTTCTTATATGTTCTTCAATAGTTCAGCAGAGAGAGATAGTACATATACATCAGAAGTCAACATTTTGACTTATCAAAATAAGAGCAAAGATCTTATCTAAGAAGATGGCACATGAGGCAGCTGATCTAAACTCAGGTGAAGGCATATGCTTCAACAGATCCTCCAAGGTGACTCCATCATCATGCAACACCCATCACTGTGCTGCACCTCATCATCATGTTGCACCCTTCACTATGCTGCACCCCATCATTGCACTACTCTTCATCACTATGCTTCTTTCCATTACTGAGTAGTACCACATCATCATGTTGTACTCATCATCAACAAGCTGTTGCTATATCTACATGCCCATCATCACCATGTTGGACCTATGTTGCACCATACTGCACTACGCTGCATCCGTCCTTGCTGTCACCTATATGTTGCACGACCATCATTGTGCATTATGATGCACCATTCATCATGCTGCACTAATCATTGTCGCAACTAAACATGTTGCCTATAACACCATGCTACATCCAACAAACACTCATCCATGTTTTTTGTAATATATATCGTTATGTTGTACATACAACATCCAATATTCAGGCAGTAGAGAACTTCTCTAGGACAGCAACCAAGTCCTCTAATAGTCTTCCTTAATTGCTTCTAACATCCCTCCTAAAACGACTCTAACAATGCTACTAAACAACTTCTAACAACACTCCTAAACAACCACTAACAACACTCCTAAACAACCTCTAATAGAACTCCTAAACAACCTCTAACAACAATCCTAAACAACCTTCTAATAACACTCCTAAACAACGGATTGAGTTCCCTTCATGGATTATGAATTGACAACATCTAGGGCACCATATTGTGACTTATAAGAATGTGGTTTGGGCATTGTCAACCATTTTCCTTTCTACTGTATTTAGGCATTAACCATGATTATGGTTAGGCCTTAACAATTGATGCATTTAGGGCTTAAACCGCTGCTGCGCTTAGGGCTTAATCCATTGTTGCATTTAGGGCTTAATGCTACATTTAGGGCTTATCCCACTGCTATGCTTAGGGCTTAATCATTGTTGCGTTTATGGCTTAACCCACTGCTGCATTTAGGGCTTCTTCATTAGGGCAGTGTAGAGCCTAGGGCACTCCCTCTAGCTTAGGGCAATGCTATCCCTTAGGATCTGTTGTGCTACTGAAACCCAAAGACAAGTATAGAGGAAGAGATCTCAAGTGTGTGTTGAAATGACTTGAAGGCCACCTCTATTTATACTAAAACGTTGAGCACAAGTGGGGTTTATTTGGTTGCTATCCGACCTTGACGAATTGTCCCATAACACAAATAAATTCATATCTCCATTAATACTTATCAAAATCGATGATCTTTAGATAAATCCTACACCTCTTGATGAGAGGGATCCAAGAAAAATATCAACTTACATTACTAAGATGACCCACATGAAGTTTGGCCCTAGTTGCCAATTTTAACACTCTCTCTCAACTAGGGAGAACTCCATCCACTTATCGACATGTCTAATTGTACTATCTCTGCCATGAGTGCCTTGCTCTGTTCTGCTCTACTTTGCTGTGCTCTACTGAGCTCTACTCTGATCTACTTTTCTCTACTTTACTAAGCCATGAAGAAGAATAATTGTTCGAGAATGTCTCATACCATTCTCTACTGACCCAATGTCAGTTTCATATGAGGAGAGTGTGTCATACCACTCTTACTGACCTGAAGTTAGTTTCATTGATTCAAGATCAATATCACAAAAGAGTGTCTCAAACTAGTGATACCGATCCTAGATCAATGGAGGTCATCCTAGCATAGGGAGTAAGGTAGATACAACGATGCGTCCATCGATAATACTACTAATGGTCCTTAACCCCATTTCCCTACTCATTGATTAGATGAGAGGTACTTCCCATGAGTCCCAAACTACATGGGTAGGATGCCTCAAAAGGAGAACTAATCATCCTGACCATAGGAGAATGAATCATCCTGTCCCATAGTAGCCATGGGAGAACTAATCATCTTGGCCCATAAGAGAACTAATCATCACGTTCCACAATTGCCATGAGATAGCTAATCATCCTAGCCCATAGGAGAACTGATCATCCTATTCCACAGTCACCATGAGAGAACTAATCATCCTGTTCCACAGTCACCATGAGAGAACTAATCATCCTGTTCCACAGTCACCATGAGAGAACTAATCATCCTGTTCCATAGCCGCCATAGGGTATCACAGAGGAAGGTTGAATCTTTCACCCTATACATAGCCCACCACCAGGGGAGAGTGAGTCTCCCTATGGTCGTATGTCACTCCAGTAAGTGCACAAGCCCCCCAGAGCTCCTAGATCTCAATGCATGCAACATGCACGACCTTATGGGAAGGTCTCTCAATGACTCCAAGTTGTTCAAGAAAGTCACAAATTTGATCTTTCCCCGAGGCTTTGACAAAATGTTTGTGACCTATACATCAGTTTGAATGCGATGTAGCCTCCTTTCTCATTGAATTACCATATCCCAAATAAGGTGATATCTGATGTCCATCTACTAGAGAAATCATTGAATACAGGATTCCTCAATAATCGAATCCCCACTTGGTTGTCATAGAGGATAACGGTGGTTTTCATCGTGTACAAACAGCTCACTGAAGAGTTTCCATAACAAGGCAGCTTTACATGAGATCATACTCATAGCTATGTATTTGGTCTTGGCGATGCTTATAGCAACCAACTTCTACTTCCTACTCATCCATGATATTAAAGTAGAATCCAAAGAGAACCAACACTGAGAAGTGCTCTAGCAATCCTCCACACTGCCTACCCAGTCAACATTCTAATAATCATATAGCTTCATATTTTTAGCAGTGTATCTCAATCCATGAGAGATTGTGCCTTGAAGATATCTCAGGAGATGCTAGCTAGCATATCCCCCCATAGAAAGTTTTTGGGGCTTAAAGCCCTCATTTTGGTCAATGTAATGTAAAGACCCCACAAAATTTGGGTGTGGAGCGTGAGAGTGTAGGGTTGTCTTCCCTAAAATAATGTAATTTAATGTAAAGTGTGTTCACCTAACCATGGTCCATGGACCATGGGATTGTATAAATAGAGTGAGGCTCTAAGTGTAAAGTCAGTCTGAAGTTTTTGACAAGTAATAGAGAGATGCGAAGGCATGATTAGAAGCTAGAAGTAGATCTGAAGGTATTGGGTCATAGTGATAGGTAGAGGCTCTGCAGTTAAGTGTGCAGAGGCCTAGTAGAGCCTGTAGATGTGTGCGCAAACCCCTGCAGCTAAGTGCGCAGGTTGGAGTTGGGATTGTACTTGGACAAAGAATTAATACAAGATAAGTTGATTCTGAAATATTTTGTATTTATGCTTCCATTATATTTATGCATCTCTTTACAGTTTATGATTGCACACATTTGTTATGAATGTTGAATGATTAATGAGAATATTGGTCCCACACAATTAAGTTAAGATCTATAATAATAGCACAGTAAGGGTAAAGGATCTAGAACAACGACCCTTCGCGCTCTTTACAGAGTTGCGTGGAAGCAGTTGCACAAGCTGTGAAGGACAACCAGTTGCATGGAGCAGTGCAAGCGTGCATGTTTGATTCAAGAACTTCCTAGATTTCATCAAGACATCCCTAGGGTGTGTAAACCTAGTTCCAGCACCCTCCCATACTACCTCGAGTGAGACCTCAGTCCATGCACGGACTGTTGCTGGAAGGGCTAGTAGTTTCAGGATTTGTTTGGCTAAATCACTTCTGAACCTGGGTCAAGACCCAACAAGCCAACGAATGGTTCTATTGCTAGGACCAAGATCTACCTAAGCGATGTCTGATTTCATGCCACTGGAACCCAACAAAGAAGGAAATTTAAGAGTGATTGGACAAGAAAATTCATGAGTTCGTCACACAGGAAAACATAACTCCACATGTATCTGAGAAGAGAAAAGGTGTCTGGATCACTACGTGTATACAGAAATCCACGAGATCTTCTTCACATCCTTTCCTTCTGAACTGTACAAGTGGATTGTGAGGTTAGCCGATAGCCAGGGAAAGTATAAACTCAACCAACTGACAGTGTGGACTTTAGAATTAGTGTGTAGACTAGAGGCATCAGAGTATAAGATTACGCAAGATGTGGACCATTGGCTTGATCGGATAATAGGTGGATTTATCATTGATTTTACGGTAGACATGACGATGACCTACAGTGAAGTAGAACAATGTTTTCTCAAGGGACCGTGAGGTAAGTACAATAAATCTTTGAATGCCTGGATTAAGATGCTGTTATGTGAAAAGTGGGTTATGCAAATACATTAATGTTTGGAATGCCGCGGAGCGGAAATATCTACAAAGATAGTGACGAATTAGTAAACAATCCCTTAATTTCACCTTCATGAGAGAGCGAGGAGGAGCTCGCTCGGGTTTCTCCGAGAAGTGCGGTTAGTTTGATAAGATAGCGCATTCCACAGTTACCACCTCCACCCACACCACCACTCGCTTCACCTCCTTCACCTCCACCAACCCCACAGTTCAACATGGAAAGCATGATCAAGCTACTTGTATTCAGAGGAGTCGGGAATGAGGATCCAAACCATTTCTAGTTCGTGGTAAGAGTAGTGTGGGAAGTGCAAGGGGTCATGGAAAACAAAATTAAGAAGGCTACATTGGTGAGTGCACTACAAGATCACACGTTGACATGGTATATCAAGCACTCTAATGATCACCCAAATGCAGGAATAACAGAGATCTAGAATGCACTGAACAAAGAATTTAGCTGGCTAAAATCAGAGAGAGTCAATCATTGGGTTTAAAGAGATCGTGATGCTTCTAGGAGAGACCCCCTGGGATCTGGATCAGTGATTGAAAAGTATGATCTGTAAGGCTAATATGATGGTCACAGATGTGCAACACCACACATGGTTTGTGGCATCTCTAACACCACACCTGAGGATGGCATTGTCATAGCAGAAGCTTTCAACCTAGTCTAAAGCATTGGAAATGGTGATGAGGTTACATGAGACACCGATACAAGACCCTGGGTTGTGAGTTCAACAAATTCATGTGCAACTACAGAATGTATGCTTGGAGATGTAGAGTTTGAAGCAGGATAGGGCACCATAGCTAGAAGCGTGCAAAAAAGTATGGTGCATAAAATGCAAAGGCCAGGGCCATGATAAGGATCACTATCCATTATTCGCGAACTACTTGGCAGGAGGAGGACCTATGCCATTAAGACCAGAAGTACAGGTAGGGCTAAGTGCGACACCCACATTATGGTGTGTGATCTACCAGATAGGGAGAAGACACACGAAAAACAACTATCATCTGTTGCAGAAGTATACGTAGATCCCACAACAGTTGTTTTGTAATTTCTGTTGTTTGATAGGCCACGACGAGCGTACTTGTCACAGCTATGAGTTAATTATGGAGAATACCCTTGCTTATAGAATGTAGATAGAAACGCGAGGCCTCGACCTAGTTGCGGGGATGACATGCACTAGATTTTAGGGGCGAGGTCGAGGAAGAGGGGGAATGGGACCAGGAAGGGGCCACAGATAGTTAACTTGTTACAATTGTGGAGGACCACGACACTACGCCTACGATTGTACCAACTCGACGAGGACATCCTATTCGTACTGTGCTCAGTTTGATCATGAAATGATAGATTATCCTACGTTGATCACATAGATGCACGAGAAAGGGGTACTCCAGCCTCCTTTGACTCAGCATATCCAAATGATGAGGTTTGGACTGCGTGAAGAAGACCCAAATGTGAACATGATGCTCAGAAGTGGTGTGACCACAGGAGAGGATAAGGGGAAAGTAGCCCAAGAAAAATACATGGGTTCACAAGGCTCCTATAAAGGAACCTGACTTTGACCTAGAATGTGGAAAGGAGATGTTCATGGAAGCTAAGAAGAGCTTCATTGAGGCCTCTACTTTAGGTAGTAAGGATCAACCAGAGCCAAGGATGGATCCATCTATGCTTACTACCTTTCTGGAGACATGCATGAAGCTGCTACACAACAATAAGGTAGTTATGGGACTACATGAATTGATCACCAAGTGTGCAGGGTTAGGAGAACCGCACATAGTCCGGAAATTGTGGAAGCATACATTGCGCACTACAAGGGAGATGAGGTTGAATACGCAGAGTGGTCAGTATGAAATGGATCAGATCATCCTAGATCTGGGGTCGGACATGAATGTGTTACCGAAGAAAACATGGGAATGCATGGGAAAGCCCATGTTGCAGTGGTCCCCTATTCAATTAGAATGGTGAACCAACAAAAGCTTTTACCCATGGGGAGGTTGCAAGGGGTAATAGTTGATATCGAAGGTGCAAGGACACAGATGGATTTTGATGTAATAGATATTGTCAATGACAAAAATCCTTATCCTGCGTTGCTGGGAATAGACTGGGCCACTGACATGAGTGGAGTTATCAACCTAAAGAAGCGGAAGATGACCTTCGAGAAAAAGTCCCTATGCATAGTAGTTCCGCTAGACCCAGTCGAGGGAGCACGTTACACTGAACCAGTGCGCGATGATGAGCTAGATTGTATTTACTAGATAACAACGTGAGACTAGGATTGGGTGAACCCGACTATATATGGGAGAATCTCATGGGAGCGCGACAACTCCTATACTTCAAATTTAGACAAAGAAGTAGAACACTAGCAAAACCAGTTTCACAAAGTGACAACGATAAATTGAAACATGATGATTAGATCACTGCATTGCATAATGACAGAGGCAAGGGAACTGCCAACATATGATGGAGTAATAACAGTGGATGAATTCCTAGACCAATTTGAAAGTGCAGTACTAGAACAGTAGCAGTATAGTGTGCTGGAATGGGCACTGCACGCAACACCCACACGATGGTGGAGTACACATCAGAAGACCATTGTAAACTGGTGCGAATGTAGAAGATGGATGCACTTATGGTTTGGAAGCCCCCAGCTACAAATGAGAGTTAGGTAGCCAGGACAAAGCAGCTTGTGTGCCCACTTGTATCGATGGGTGCAGATGTGGGCTATACAAGCACACCCCAGACTAAGGATCAAAAACAGAACCAAACACAACAGTAGGAAAAGCGATGCACCCCAAAAATATTCCACATCAGAGCATTCAAAAATCTATGTGGAACCATGAACAAAGTTCACCATGTGAGACGAACCGATTGGGACATGAGCAAAAACCTGAGCACCAAAATGACCCCAAAACTGATGAGAAAAACCAAAACCATTAAAGCAGAGAAGAATCCCCATACAATAGCTCCCATAGTTGGGACAATACACGACAACCCAGGTAAAGGAATTATGCAGTTATAGGAAGCCATTCGGCGAGGGAACTTGAAACTTCACGAGCTCGAAGACGATTGGGTACGACTGAAAAAGAAAAGTGTGATATTGGATGAAGAAATAAACAAACTAGAAACTGAAGTCACGCAAGCATTCTTTGCTGAGAAACTAAGCATGATGGGACAAGGAATAGCTAGCCATACTGCTGCAGTAGAAGAATTTGTGACCCTTCTACCATGGCTGTGATCATACCTTACTAGACAAATTAAATAGGGGAGCGCACCGAATAAGGAGGAACGTGAGGTGTTGACTAGCGTGGGGGTAACTAAGGAAGGTGAATTGAAGCCTTGGACCAGTGGTGCGACCACCTGACTAGTAGAAGGGAGCGTAGTCTCAATGCTTGAAACAGTTGAAAGAGAGCGCGGGACTATAAAAGAGTCTAGATCGGAGCTACGCGACAAGGAGGTTGCGCGTACGATCAGTATGATGCATGGGTCACGTCTGCACACAGGGGGCTACACTGCCATGTGAGTAGGTTGGGAAGTGACCATTGGTGTCACTGTTCATGACAAGATATCCCATTTAAGACAATGAGGAGTGGGCGGCAGGCAATTAAGACACGGAGTTAGAATTAGATTTGGAACAATCTGCCGCCAATCTCACATTAATGAGCTGAAGGAGGGGGGAATGTTCGAATTTGAATTCTAGTAGACCTATAAATCACAGATGGTCACCCACCAAACAACCCTTGGCATCTTGAGAATTTAGTTAGTGCAATATTAATTGGGTATGGACCTTATGCCTTTAGAGGCTTTAAAAGCAGGTTTAGTGATTGAAACATTGATGAAAGAGATGTAGGACCTTCTAAACAGAGTGATGTGGATAGCTGAGGGAGCTGCGTTGAGCCCTATGTCACCAGTGGGGGATGCACCAAAAATTCAAAAATCACCCCGGACGTGGAGGCCCAAAAAGGACCCACAGTTAGCAGTACCGATCTGTATGTCTCCAAAAAATCCGTAATTTGGTAAAATATCTATGGAAGACAAGGGTAAGACGATTAATATTAAGAAAGATGATGAGGATGAGGTTCTTCAAGCTTTGGTAGACGAGATTGAACCAGATGAAAAAGTGGAGGAAGCTATTTAGCCAATATGCATTGTAGAAAAATTACCCAAATATGCCCCCCCATGGAAAGGGAAAGCAAAAGTACCCAAAGATATGGATATTGTTAAGAGTGCACTTGAAATGCCACTCCTCCCAGATGGAATTCTATTTGAGGGGTCAGTCCTGGGTCATGTACCCACGATGAAATTTGAAGATTGGGACCTCGCGAACAATGAAAAGTTCCCACATTTGGAAACTAGCCAACTCATGATACAAAGCAAGGAAGGGTTAGTTACAGAGCTAAATCCATAGAAATGGCTACGTGGTGTGGGGAAGGTTGGGCTACTCCACCTACTATGGATTACCCACTATCACTGGGAAATAATCACGATATTCGTCATCAGGCAACTGCTTTTCATAGTGCACGATGGGTACCTGTGGCTGGAGGAGCCAATTCCCATCACAACGGAGCTTATTCATAAGATTTCTTGGCTTCCCTGTATAGGAAGAGACCCCGCAGAAATAGCCGGCCAAAGCGGAGACTTGGTTCTCGCAAAGGCCATGAAGAAAAAATACAAGTTGGAGAAAAAGCAAAGGGGTTATGTCATTACTAGAATTCATGAAAAAGGGGTGCACATAGCCACCCAGTTGCTGGAAAAAAAAGTGATGAGAAAATGTCGCGGTAACAAGGTACCAGCAATGGTCATCATGTTGGCCGAGAAATGCACTAAGGGGGTACAGTTCAACTAGGCGCAGTTCCTCTGCAAGGAGTGCCCGATGAATTGCAAGTTGGCCTAAGAATAGGGTAAGGCCTTCCACTATACGTGGTTGCTCTTATCTATCTTGTTGGTCGCAGGGGAATTTCCGGAGGATAGTCAGTTTCCTCTTCTTGAACAAGACTTGCCGGAGGCAGCAAAGTACGCGTCACTATGGGCAACAAGGGATGCCATGTGGATCTGCGAGACCAAGATTTTTTGATACTCATGGAGGCGAGCATATGGATGTGGATCAACAAATGGCTACACCTATCTTCCATGGTATATGATAGTTTATGGAGCTTTGCAGACTTTAAGGCAGATATGCACAATGTGTACATTTGGGCATGGAAGGATCTGGAGCAGAAATGGACCACACTCCCCTTCATCACGATTGATGATGCTGTGTTCGCGGTGCTTGACTCATGGCCACCTGAATGGAGTGCCTTGGATCTAACAATGAACGATGAGATGATGATTCAAAGACAGATGGATGCCGCAAAGCTACTGGCACAACAGAAGTGGAACGAATAGTTTGCTAAAGAATTGAGGGCTTCCCATGAGGTAGCAAAGGTCGCTTCAGAGCTGACCAAGGCCGTGAATAAAGCAGCAGTAGCACCAACATCTGGTGCAACCACGACGCAAGAAGAAAGAGGCCTAGATATGACCACAGGATAGGGGACAGATGATTGGCAGCAGACACAGACCCAAACACATCATCGACAGGGCCGCGGAAGAAGGCGAAGGCTTCCGAATTAGATGGGGAACCTATTACACTCACCGAGGGTGACCTATACGACATTGGTGACATAGTTCGCGAGGTCACTAGGGAAACACTCTAGGAAGAAATGACAGAGCAACAAAATGTGTTGGGGGTAATCAAAGCGCATCTGCAGGGACTTCAGGTGCAGCCCCCATAAGAGCTAATGGTAGTTGTCTATGGGGCTATAGGAACATTGACAACATACCAGTTGGTGTGAGCCAAAATGGCTAATACCATCATGCTACCAAAAGGACATGGAGGATAGAGCCGTGGTAGGCTGGATCAAGGGACTTGGCCTAAACTTGGCAGCCCTTCTATAAGGGATATTATACCTACTATAGGACGGAGTGATGACAAAGCTCCGCATGAGGGAAGGATGTGCAGTACAAATGATCAGTGAACAACAAATCAACTTCGAGCAACTGAGCCTCCAATGCGATGAAGTGGTAGCACAGAATCAACATCTGGAGTAGATCATCGAGGAAGCATGTCGCCACATCCTTGAACTAAAGATTGAGACAGACCTACTAGTAGGAGCATGGATCCACAAATTGGCCAGTGGATTCTGCAAGGAAAAGGAGGAAGCAACGAGGATCCAACTGGACCTCAATCTACAAATTGTAGAACTATGGATGAAAGCATAACCCTCTACACCCTTGGAAGTTAGAGAGCAGTGCCACTGTGCAATTCAATCAGGGTTGGAAGAAAAAGAGCACACCGTACAGGATTGCATGGGCTTGTTGGATCAGTCACTCTTCACGCTAACCTCACTACAGGAAGATCCAACTATACAACGTCTAGAGATAGAAGCACGATAGTTGCAGTAGGCATATGAAAATGTTCGGGGGACTACGCAGACAATCATCCTTACTTTGTGACTAGCCAAGATGAAGGAGGCCCAGGCTCTAAAGGAATAGGTGGACACCGCACGTTAAAAAGAACCAGTGCTTAAATCATGCATCTAGCCTTGGCTCAAGGAAGCATTCACAATCACTACCAAGATCGAGGGAAAGTTGGCACAGATGTAGGGCATATATGCACTACGGCAAGGAGGTGGCCCTGACAACGATGCATCAGAGATACTCGCAAAACTCGTACAATGAACAGTGGAAGAATGTGTTGCGGACTTACGCGAAGCACAAAAGCTGCTGGATGGACTCCACATGAAGATCACTGCACTAGCTGAGTGACTCAAGATGAGTCATGATGATTGTATTGGGAACCTGTTGGGCAGCATATCCCCCCATAGCAAGTTTTTGGGGCTTAAAGCCCGAGTTTTTGTTAATGTAATGTAAAGACCTTGCAAAATGCGGGCACAGAGCGCAAGAGTCTAGGGTTGTCCGCCCTAAAATAATGTAATTTGATGTAAATTGTGTTGGCCTACCCATGGTCCGCAGAGCATGGGATTGTATAAATACAACGAGGCTTGAAGTGTAAAGTCAGTCTAAATTTTTTGACAAGTAATAAAGAGATGCGAAGGCATGATTATGAGCCACAAGTAGATCTGAAGGTATTGGGTCATAATGATAGGTAGAGGCTTCGTAGTTGAGTGCACGGAGGCCTAGTAGAGTCTGCAGCTATGTGCGCGGACCCCTGCAGCTAAGTGCACAAGGCGGAGTTGGGATTGTACTTAGACAAAGAATTAATACAAGATAAGTTGATTCTGAAATATTATGTGTCTATGCTTCTGTTATATTTATGCATCTCTTTATAGTTTATGATTGTGCGCACTTGTTATGAATGTTGAATGATTAATGAGAATATTGGGCCCACACAATTAAGTAAATATCTATAATAATAGCACAGTAAGGGTAAAGGATCTAGAACAACGCCTCTTCACACTCTTTACAAAGCCGTGCAAAAGTAGTTGCACAAGTTGCGAAGGATAAACAACTACGCATAGCAGCGCAAGCGTGCAGGTTCGGTTCACGAACTTCCTAGATTTTATCAAGACATCCCTAGGGTTCAGAAAGCTAGTTCCAACACCCTCCCATACTACCTTGGGTGAGACCTCAGTCCGTGCACCACGGACTATTGCCAAAAGGGCCGGTAGTTTCGAGATATGTTTAGCTAAATCACTTATGAACCTGGGTCAGGCCCCAACAAACCAACATGAGATTCTTGGCACCAATCTATTGAGGCTCAACCAAATATGAGCTCACCATGCGAACTAGAAAGCATAAATACAGACAAAAGTTCACCAAGAACATCAATGTAGATGAGTTTATGAAACTCAAAGGCATTTCCCAAATCTGGTCCGACATCACCACCATATAAATTCTAAAAGTTAAGATTCTCAAGGTAGTCACAGGCTTGTAGTTTACAATTCCATATCTGGAATCCAACTCCCTCTAAATTCTGCAAGTGAGAGGGTCTGCAACTGTCAGAAACAAGTCATCCTTAGAAGGTGCCAGTATGAGAGGTCTATTATCCACAACCTTTAAATAATGGTTTGGATCAGCTTCACTCTTAGTGAATCTCAGCTTTATCTGACAACTATCAATCCTCTCATATCAAACTCGGGGTGGTTAGCTTCAAGCTATAGAGAGCATTCTTCCACCTGCACACATGAGATTCCTGACGAATCTCAAATTCCACGGGTTTTTCCAAACCTGTGAACCTGCTACATGAGGGGAATGGTCCCCTTGTGTGATTTTCCTTCAGTACATCTCAGACATGTGCCTTCATGCGCCTTTTGAATTTAGGCATTCCCGTCATCATCTGACTCACAGACCTCCGATGCTATGCGTCAACTAACATGGTCCCCAATGGACTTTCTGTAATTTGATACAAATTGCCAACCCTAAACCCATGAGTAAAAGCATCTTTGAGAATTCTATATTCAAACATGTACCTTTCCATTGATGAATTCCACCCTGAAACCTTTGACTTCCATTGCCGAAATGAACACCAGGTTCTTCTTGCGATCAGGTACATAAAAGAGATTCTGTAAATGAATCGAGTTACCCTCATTCAATTGAAGGGTAACATTCCCTAGACCCTTTTTGGGATAGGTGGGATTGGCTCTAAGTATAATCTCACGATTGTTTCCATCTCTACCAAATTACAAATATCACCCTTATATCTGATGAAGTGCCTTGAAGCGCTATAATGGATAAGACAGATTCCCAAAGAATTTGAAGGAGAGGGTCAATACAAGATATTGCTTATTTATCTTGTCAGAAACAACATTTGATTCTTCATACCTGGGGTTCCATTGTGTTATATAACAACCCCCCATTTCTAAAATTTTATCAAAAAACTTTAAATAGAAATGGGTCCTTTTTTAAGGACTTAGTTAAATTCAATGATTCAATAATAATTGCATGCCTATATTTAATTATATAATACATGGAAATCCTTTTCAAAAGGTCCAACCCAATAGAACAAATATCCTAAACCTTTTGTTAAAATGTGATATAATATGATATATCCTTCTTTGAAAACCCCTCCTAAGCAAATCTCCGATGCGATAATGCGATCTAAGATCACATATCGCAAAGTTAAACATGGATGCATCCCAAAAGGTCTATACTAAACCTTCAATCCGATAACATAATCGCAATCGGTGATTGCACATACCACATGACACATAGTGAAATCCCTTTCGATTTCCCCGATTGCGATATCATAAAGTCAGGTGCATGTTTCAAGAAAAGACCATAAAAGAGTATTATTAGTCGGCATAAATCTTAAAAGGAATAAAAAATGAAAAAGAAATAAATCAAATGATCTGTTGATTATTCCTCCACCTTATTATATTCCTTACCTTTATCGCAATCAGGGCTATCAACCCAAAACATTTAGCTTGACCGATGAACCCCCCGATTGTGATTTGCAATTTACTGTTGATCATTGATCAAGAAGATCAAAAGATACGTTCTAAAGGACCTTCAAGAATATGTGAGATGCGATGGATAATTATTACATTTATTAACTACGATAGGCGGTTATGTTGGTCATTAATTTTGTAGTTGAAGGTGAATCCTTCGAGGATTTCACCCGTGGTAATACTTAATTACATTTCATTTATCATGCATGAATTACCTTAACTCTTTTTATTTCATATTAGCTTTGAGTGGGTATATTTCTCTATTACGTTTTTCATTGTCTGTGTAGAGCTACTTTGAGCTGATGAATCCAGAGAAAATGGGAAAGAAGGTAAAGAAAACCAAGGCCCCCGTCGTAGTCAAAGAACTAGAACTAAATAAGAAAGGATTGATATTAGATACTATCTGCATTAGCTTAGGAAAATCAAGCTGGGAGAGTATCTACAATTTGCTAGAGGTGGAGGAGCCTGAAGAACTTGAATAAGAAGCAACAACATATTCCAGGAGCAAATCAGAAAATACTCTAAAGGAATTGGCCTGCTCATATCTACATAGAATAGCAGCGCGTGGCAAGGTTTTACCCTATAATGATGTGGTCAGGTGGATTTTTGAAAGCATTACGACCACAGATATGAAATTCTCTATAGCTGGTGGAAAAGTGTTCGGGTCATTTAGAGCAAAGGATCTTAAACAAATATACCATTTTCCTCAGCCAGAGACGCAGTATAACAAAGCATTTTTGGAGGCTTTTGCCAAGGAGAATGACATTGAATCTGACCCTATCAGGCAATGGAGGCATTTTCCAACTAAGAACAAACACAAAACATTGGGTATGTACTCTATAGATTCATTGGCCTCTCCTTATTGTTATGCTGGTGCAATGATGTGCAGACTCTTTAGAGTCCATGATTCTGCTAAATTCTCTATAGATATGGTCCCATTAAGGGAGGTTGCAATTCATGGATATATCATGGACTGGGAAAATATTATGTATTATAAAATGGCCATAGAGATACTTGAATATAGAAAAAATAGGTTTGTGTTTACTCGGGTGATACCTCCCTTTTACATGAGTGCCTATATCATGGACACTATATGTTTTAATTCTGAATATCCCATTCTTGGATGGAAATGGACTCCGCAGGATCCCAATCCCATTCACATCTATCATAAGGAGCTATCGAAAGCCCATTATAAGAAACATTTGTATAGAATTTATCATGGTTTTATTCTTCCTGTGTTTTATGCCATATTCAATAAGCCTGCTCCTAGGTTATCCGAGGAAGCATCAGTGGACCTAACTACAATTGGTAGTTGGTTTGGAGAAGAAAGATTCACCTACATAAGACTTTTTGGTAGCCTTGCCAACCCTCATGTTCTTCCTCTGTACATCCATGATAAACTGCTGGCCAGGGAATTAGCACATCAGATAACAGTTGAAGGTATGTCAAGGACTCTTAGGGATTCTAAGAAGCACATGTGGCCAACATTTCCTCTTCGATGTAGTGCTTTTACTCTGCATGATTTCAAACATGCAGAGAAGGAGGCTGAGAAAATAAAGTTGTTAAAACTTGCAGCTGTCCTAGAAAGGCAGTATGATCCTAGAAAGGTTGCCTACAATGTTACCTCTCAGGCTAAAATCACCAAATTTGATCATGAGGAGGACAACTTTGATGACTTGTTTGTTTCTTTAGAAGTATTTTCACAGGTCAAACATATGGCCAAGATCAAATTGGGACCAGAAGGACTAGAGGAATTGTATAGGCTCAAGGTGCAGAGATTGGAAACACTTCCTCTAGACTTATTAAGTACAACCTCTATGGAACAACCTCAAGGCCACAGTGAGGAGAAAATTACCGAGAAGACTCTCGAAATTGAAAATATTTCTGAGAAGGAGAAGACACCAGAAAGGGAGCAGAAGCAGGTAACAACTAGTGAACCCCTTGATATAGATATTAATATTGATTCCCAGTTAATCAAGGAATGGGAATAGTTTGATTCAATCATCAGTAATCCTGATAAATCCCAATATTTCACTACACAAAAAGTGTCTACAACGCAGAAATCAGTAGTCAACATAGTTCCAATTGTTGGAAAAAGCAACCCACCCAAATTCTAGAAAGGCATAGAGATTATCCCTGAAAATCCCACTGAGGAGATTGTATTGCAAATTGAAGAGATACCACCACTGGATGTCTTCTATAGTCCTAAGCATAGGGATGTAGTCAAAAGCTAGAGGAAGAAGAGGAAAATCAATCACAATCCTCTTTTGACTCCTCAGATTGAAATGATGAACGTGGTATGGAGAGAGGAGGTAAATCCCTCCAAAGATTTAACAAAACTGTCTTAGTATGCCATAGCATATACAACAACGACAATAGATAAGGCTTAAGAGGTTAATCATTTGTTGAAGGAAAAAGACTAGGCAATCATTCAACTAGATGAACAATCCGTGGAACGACAACAAAAAATAGAGTAGCTTGAACAACAGTTGAAGGAATAGAGGCAGCTTAACGAACAATTAAATGAGTAGTTAAAACATGAAAAGTAGAGGATTGATGAACAAGCCATCCATAAACAAAAAGAGTTGTCTCAAGCATTGAGAAAAATACAACTTTTGAGTGAGCAGATGAAGAAATCAAAAGAAGAGAAAATCACGCAAATGAAAGATCAGATAGAGTGATTCAAAGGATATCCGCAGATAAATTAATTCAGAACTGAAGCGTGGAAATGACCAATTCTTTGTCCCGGCAATTGGATATTCTATGTCATAATATATCATTGGCCATCCCCTTATGTGATATCTCAACATTTATGATTTAAAAATCAGTGGATGCAAGGCTTGAGTTAGAGAAGGTAGACAAAAGATTAACTAGTTTTCTATCATGGCAAGATTTGAAAGAGGGAAGAGCTGCCAATCTGCCAAGGATACAGGAGTCACACAAGGAAATATTTTTTCTTGAATGGGAATCTTAATTAATGAAAGCTAAGAGAGCTACATCTAGATGCAGAGCAACAACAAATAATCTAATTGAATTAATCAATAACAGTCTGCATTTATCTAATCTAATTATAGATTGCTCTCTAGGCAAACTCCCAAAGGTAAAATTGTTGGAACAACATTGGAAACAAGAGCTATGCAAAGAGAAAAATTGATAAGAGGTGTTCAAAGCCTAACATGGGAAACATTCTGGTTTTTCCTTCTGTTGTTGCATAGATTGTCTAGGCAGTGTGACAATGCTCAAATTGGGGTTGTCACTCTGATCCCCGATCTCTTCATTTAAGCCATCTCCCTGAAGCAGGCTAAGGGAGGTAGACCCTATGGGAAAAATGAAGGCCAACTGGGGATTAGCTAGCTTGGGAGACATAGTAGGGCGAAACAAGCACTTGATTGATTTTAGAGATTGATTAGATCTTTAAATGCTTAAGACCAGTGCCTTATGGAATTAATGAAAACCAATGTAATTAATTAGCTGCTACTGCTTATGAAGTAATTTAATGATTGCTTGAAAATATTTACAAAATATCAAACGTGTAATGAGAATTATATAATCCAAGCAATGATTAATTTCACCAGATGCAAAATATTCAATTGATGCGCAATGTCCTAGCAAATAAATTTCAAAAGATGAAATACTTCAAGAAACCATGAAATTTTAAATGCTAACCAATTCACAAAATGATTCACCACTTTTCAATAGCTAATCTTTAAATAAACATTCAAGCACATTTAATTATAGAGAAGTGGAACATGGATACCACAAAAGACACCAAAATGAATCTTCAATTTTTAGATATTCTTTTAAAAAAAATTCAATTTATATATATATTTTTATTATTATTTATTTTATAAAATTTCTATTTAAATCAAATAGAACAAAATAAAATCTAAATAAATAAAATCTAATCTAAATAAGACCCTAAAAAAAAAAAAGAATTTTTTTAAAGCCTTTATGATTTAAATTTCTTTATTATTGTTATTTCTATGATTATTTGGTGATTCATTATAAAACTAAAATAAAATTTTATAACTAAAGACTATATAACAAACTGAACTTTTATTTATTAACATACTATATTTAAAAAAGAACATAAGCTAAACTAAATCTAAACCAAAACTTGAGTTAAAAAAGGTCAAAAAGTAAATAATAAAAGCTAAAATTTAATCATATCAAAACTATGAAGAAAATCGAACTTTTTTTTTTAAATTAACGCATGAAAATTAAACGCTAACCTAAGCAATACTAATGTAGATGTATACTTGTTTTTGTAGTCACAGATACTCGTGAGGATCAGAAGACGGAGGCAGAGAGGGTTCGATGGAGGAACACCACAGGGTTTGTAGGTTTTAGGGGCAACATGCAGATTTTTGGAGCTGCAGAGAGCAAGTATGGATGGTGTGGTGTTGGCAGTAGCTCAGTGAGAAAAAGGAAATGCATGTGTAGGTGACGGTGAAGCAAGGAGCAGTGTGACAAAGGACCCAAGTTTCTGTTGTTGTGTGAAGAAAAGAGGGAGAGTTTTTCTGTGTGGGATGAGCTGACAAAGAAGCTGGAGTGCTTGGCAATGAGGGTATGGGAAGCAGTGAAGGAATAACGAAGGAGGAGGTTCACGCAGAGGATATGTGGGTTTTGAATGGTGGATGGACGCAGAAGCAAGAGTCAAGGGTTTGAGGTAGCGTGGAGTTGCAATGAAGCCACAAAAGGAACATCGTGAGGATGCCAGAGAAATAATCCACCTTTGGGTGACAGCACGTAGGTTGAGAAGACTGTAGGGTGGGGGAGAAAAAAGGTAAGATAGCAGCATTGAAGGAGTATGGCCAGCAGATTGGCAATGGTGTGGAGATGGCAGTGTGAAGGCTGCATTGGAAATTGATGGGGAGCCTATTGGAGGCCCAGGGTAGCGAACACCCTTAAAAAAATTTCGAAATTTTTCCTGCAGAAATGAAAACCCTGGGCAATAGCAAAAAGCCCTAAAAAAACCTCAAATTCCTTCATAAAAACCCTACAAGAACTGAACCTGAGGTGAGATCTTACCCTCTAGGGCCTAGATCTAGCTTTAGAGAAAATGTTTTCATCTAATCTGTAACCTGAAATAACAAAAACCGAACACCCAGAAATAAAATGTGCAAGAAACAAAACTAAAAACCCTAAATCATCTAAATAATTAAAATATTCATAGTTTAAAGGCTCTAAATAGCCAGATTTGTCAATATGCCATGAAGAATTTTTTAAGATTTTGAATTTAAGATGAGGTGCTTCAGAAAACCCTTCATGCATCCACAACATAAAGTCTAATGATAAGCTGGGGATCAAAACTAGAAGGGCTCTTCAGAAAATGGAATCCGGGAGTTGGCTTGTTCAGTCGAGAACTTCCCTGAACACCCGTTGATCTTCGAAATCTAGATTTTCCTGCACAACTTACTTCAAACATTAACAATGAAGGAGAAAATGATACTGAAATCCAAATGTAATGGAGATACCTGCCATCATATTCAGAAATTTAACTACCATTCAAACCCTAGTGACTAAACAAGATACCTGTGTTTAAAATCACTCTTCATAAAACTATCATCAATGGCTGAAAATAAAATCATGCACAGAAATAAAACATCTTACAGCATTTCCAGAAGAGTAACACCAGCAAGATTTCAACCCCAAAGTCTTTCTTTATTTCACATGAAAAATGACTACAAGAGAGCTTTATTTAGCACACGACTCTAAGATTGAATGATCTCAAATGACCCCTGACACCCTATTTAAAGGAAAACTTCCCAACAGCTAGTTCTAGTGATCCATGTCAAAGTGATCTTGACCATCGATGAGGATCAAAATCTCTCTTAATCTCATTTGTCAAAATTTTAAATATATTAAAAAAATTAAATCTTGCATTTATTTCCTCAAAACATTGACTTATTATTTATTTATTATTTATATTTTAAATTTTATTATTTATATTTTTTATTCTTTTTGTTGGACCCTCGAACTTGGCCTTTGGAAAAATCACCTAGGACCTAGGACTATTGAGGGGATAAAACATTTTCTATCCCTTAAGACACTTTGCATCGTGACCTTTACAATTTTACATCTCAAGGGGGAAAACCCAGTTGACATAGACCATCATAGACTACCTAGTTCTGTGACACAAATATAATCTAGCAGATCAAGCAATTTGAAATAACCTAACCAAATAATTAGGATTATTTCCAAATTATTTTCACATAGACTCGAAGCACACTAGGATTCCCCTAAGATTCTAATGACAAAATCCATTTTGGCTTTGGGGTTAGGCTAAAGGAAAACTCTACCGATCATGGATTGGTGAGACAAAAAACCTTCCAAAACATAGATTATCACTAGAAAATTAGGTTTGGGTAGGCAATTTACATACATGACTAAGATCTTCTAAGATTATTTATAATTTACACATGTAGACTGGGTTTACAACATAATATGATTGGGTTGATGATGACAGTAATTGCACAGACACGTCGATCAAGTGCTACCCCTTTTGTAAAAAAAGGAAATGTACTGCTATGGGTAGTTGACATGTAGTCTTCAACATCTGGCTCTACTTTGGGACATGTTGCTGCACTGTAGGAATGTGAGAATCCAGAATCTGCATCCACACAACACACAATAAAACATAAGTAGCATCCATCAAAAATCATCATATAAAATTAAGCACAAGAAAGATATAAGCTCTTATTTATTAACTATCTAGTGACATGAAAAGTAAATCTAATCCTAAAATAGAAATGAAAATGCTGAAAAAAACGAGTGGGGTTAGAAATACAGAGGATGCCCCATGGCATCAAATGCATTCAATATAGTGCATACTGAGCATTTGCATTCGTTCAGGAAAATTTGTCGGTTGCTTCTCAGATGAGCCATGTCCAATTCTGCATATGGTAGGACTTTTTGCTATCCAAAAATCAAGTTGCTCACGGCCATTTGATGCATCAAATCGCATTCTCGTTCTCTTTCTCTTGCATTTTTTCTTTGTGGCAGGCTATATCATTGATGACATGGAAATTTCTGCTTCAAAGCTCTTAAATGAAGTATGTAAGATATGCGTGACATTTCTTTCTTCATCTTGCATCTGATCTTTATCATTTTTTATTTTATTTTGATCACCTTAAATTAACCACCTTTCAATCGAACCAATGACCTCCTCATAATAAGATGGAGCTTGTTGCAACAGATAAGGAAGCTTCTGATCTCTCGACGTTTCCTAGTTCCTTTCATCCTCTGACCGTTGTTGAAACTTCTGTATCTATATTGTAATGGCATCCATCTGGCTAGAGTGTTCAAGCTTCATAACACTGATTTCCTTGGCATGGTCTTCCTCCATATCTTTTACTATTTTTTCATTCATTTCCTTTATGGTCATCAAGCAATGACGCATATAGTTTATCTCTTTCTTATGATTTGCTTGCATAGCCAACTAATTATTATGATCGAATGTCATGATAGTCATTTCTTCATCCATAGTTAATAACTTGTTTTGCATAGAATTAATTTCCCTATCATGATTAGCTTTCATGGTTTCCATTTCCTTATCTCTCTTTTCCAACTGGGTGTATAAAGTTCTCATACCATTGGTATAATCAGTTACAAATTTTTGTTGATTTATCTCCATATTTTTTACCAGCTGTAATAGTTCTTCTATAATTTTCTTTTGATTCTTTCTTTCATTGTCGACACTGACTTTACAATATTTCCTTGCTTTTCCACTATCATGGATTTGATCTACAATGGTATAGGTGGATGGCACATTCTGATATGAAGAATTGTCTTGAAATATTTCATCGACAAGTAGCCCTTTCATACGATTACTTTCATTCTATTGCACAATTCTAGGGGCACAAGGCGAGCTATCTTGATAACCATATCTATCTTTAAAAGCATTGACAATGCTTTGTAAAGAAGTGAAAGAATATTTTGGACAATTATTAAACCAATTCAAAGCATCGTCTTCTAAAGAAAGGACAATTAGACGCATTTTGACATCTTCATGATCATACTAAGGAGATCTACAATATATGATCATTATACAAGTAAACTTTCATAAATTCTTTCTAACAGTGACTGAATCACCACCTGAGAACAAAGGTAAGTTAGAAATGGAATAACATGGGAAACGTTCCAGTTTTTCCTTGTTAAACCACACAGTTAGCAAATGGTGATGAAGTGTCTCACAGATGCGATCAACTGCATGATCTTCGAAGTTGCCGATGCCACATATACAGCTCAGTTACACTCCCGGATGAGTCAGCCACCAGAGATCCAGCCAATGATCACCATTTGTCAACTGCGATCACAAGAAGATAAGCTGATAGAATGAATCCATTCGACCGCCGCAATACTGCTATTTTCAAGATAAATCCCAGATTTATGTGTTTTTGTTATACTAGCGCATAACAACTTTCTTTCATAGTTTGTTGTTATTTGTATTATTTAAATACCCTTTCAGGTTTTTATAAGGGGTTCACAATTTTGTATTAAGACTTAAATTGGAGGTTGCACTACTATACTTTCGATATATATTTTTTTATAAAAGACTAGACCAGAATTTTGAATTTTGACAAAGAAGGCTTTTATGAGATTTGCACTTTTGCATCTTCTGAAAGTATTTCCAAATTATAAGGTAGAATTTGAATGTGATTTAGATAAGAGGAGATCCAAATTCATACAGTACTATTATCTATGTTTTTGCTTTATTTCTCTGTGTGAATTAGCATTCATCAAATTTGTTATTATTGTTATGTATATGTTTTAAAAACAATTATTTAATTTGTCACTTTTGAATATTTTAGAATTATCATCCTTTAACTATATATGTCAGTGATATACTATGATCAATGCGATAATGTTTTAATTATTACTTTGTTTAATTAATTAATCAAAGTAATTATCATATGAATGCATATTTTTATGTTATGAATAAGTCATCTTTATGTTTATTTGCTCATAGAAACAATCAAGAATCACATTGTTAGAAGAATTCCTGGGATAGATTAGTTATCTTTGTATATTTTTGCACTTTAGAATAGAGCACTTATCACTCTCATTATACATTACAAATAAATCACCCATCAACTCATATATCACTAGGAAACTGGTCCCATTACATCTAGTCCAAGCCACCACACCAAACGGAAAAGGAGCTGCACTAAGGTCCAGACCGGGTGGTTTTCCCCGATGTTGATGCAACAATTTTAGAGGCATCAAAATTTTTGGTGCTAGAAGGAGGGCATGAACTGTGAATTGTGAGAAAATCCAAATCCATAGCCCATTCCAAGAGTAAATCTCCCTCAACATCTCCCCCGACTTCTCCCTTGCATTCTAAATCTCCAATTTCTAAGAGAGAGGTTGAGAAAACAACCACTATTGGAAACCTAAACTTATCAGACAAATCCACTCTTGAATCCCCTGAATTTCAGTGTTTAATTCATAAACTTCAAGGATTTTTAATATCACCATAGAAATCTGAGTTATCTCAAGGCAGTGTGACTTTGCAATACATTCCTTCCCATACTCTTACTAGATTACAGAGTGAAAAGCTTGGTATTGAACCAACAGAATTCCCTCTGCCTAAAAGAAAAAGAGAAAGGAAGACACCTAAAGGGTCTGACAGTGAAACTCTTTCATCATCATCATCCATTTCATCCAACCCATTGCAAAGTCAACCATCCACTCCCCATCTCCATATTGTTGTTCAACAAGGTATTGGGACTTCAACATTGTCTTCCAAACCACTTGTAACTTTATATGCACTTTCCTCTGTTAGTACTTCAACAATGGCATAGAGACCAAGGAACAATCCAAGGGAAGTCACAATGCCTACACCCTTGACTCAATTTCTGGCTCATCTTGAAAAATGGCTACCAAAGTTTAACCCAGATATAGGCATACTGGCAGAAGAACACATAAAAAACTTTATGTTGTCAGTAAACTTAAATGGAGTTATTGAAGAAGATGTTGTTGTTAGGCTTTTCTCATATACCTTACAAGGAGCAGCTGAGTCCTGATATTTTTCATTGCTATCAGGATCCATTAATAGTTGGAACATTTTCCAAGAGCAGTTTCTGACTAAATTCGGTGATGATAGGTATACAATAACATTAATAAACGATCTCTCAAATCTCAAAACTGAATCAAGAGAACCTATCAAAGATTTCAACTCGCGATTTAATAAGCTCTGAAATAAGATTCTTATTGCATCTAAACCTAGTGAAGAGGTTCTAAGTGAATGGTATGTATCTTCCTTACCTTCAAATATACAAATCTTTGTAGATAGAGTTGCAAAGCCCACTTTAGCAAAGAATATGAAGGAAGAAGTCGCTGTGGAAAAATGTATCATTGCCTTAGAAAAGAAAACCACCCTTGAAGAGCGAAAGTCCAAAAAAGTTACTTTTAAAGATGATTCAAAGAAGAAAGTAGCTAAATATACATATGATATGGAAGGTTTGCAAAAGGTTTTAAAGACTATGTCAAATGAGATGGTAGAAATTAAAAAACAAGTAGTCGAGACCTCCACTAAGAAGCCGTTTAGAAACTTCAAAAAACCTGAACCAAAACCACCTAATGCTATATCTAATGTAGAATCATATCAGGATAACGATGAAGATGAAGATACAATCTTATCATCAGCGGAAACTGAGGAAGAAGAATTCGTAGAATGCCATGGTATGTGGGATTTTATTTTTCCTAATTCTAATACCGAAAGTGAACAGGAAGATTTCCCAGTAAGTACCAAGAGTAAATGAGCCGCAGAACCTATGCAACCAACTCAAAAGAAGAAAAATGCGAGTCCTACTACCAAAGATAAGGCTCCCACAAAGAAATCTACAACAGTGCCTGCTCAAAATCAGCCATCATCTTCCAATCCACCTTCATCATCCAAGACATTGGTAGTTGCTGACTCTAAAGATTACAACATCATCAAAGACATGAAGAAGACTAGAGAAAATATCTCTATATTTGAGCTTAGCAAGCTCAAACATCAATAGAAATTGCTACTCAAAGAATTAAATGCAGTACCTTCTTCTCCTCTTTCAAGTGTTGTACTGTCCAAGGTAGCTAATGGAATAGGTAAGCCACCATTCGATAGAGTAGAAGCTATTGATGTTGTGTTGATCGGAGATAGATCTAATTCTCATACCCCTCCTTTTCTCTTGACCTATGAAATCTAGAATAGAAACTTGCATAATTTCTTGATAGATTCAGGGCCTTCATCGAATATAATGCCAGCTTCTGTCTGTTCAAAATTGAATATTGAGCCTCAAAAGTCTGTAGTGCATATTGTTCAATTGCATTGAACTAAGGTTCAAGTATTAGGAGAAATAAATTTAGTTACCATTAGGTTATCAACTGATCCAAGGGTATTTCAAAGAATTGATATATTTATTGTTGACATTCCTGAGTTTTACGACTTAATTCTAAGCAGGGATTGGTTTGAGAAACTCCATGGTTACATTTCTACCGATTGGTCTCACATGTGGCTTCCCTATAAAGGAAAGCCAAATCAGATTAACATCGAACGAGAGAAGAATATGACTCATACTGTAACAGAATTTGAGCAAGAAAACTAGCCCATAGATTTCAATAATAATATTCTTGGTAACTACTCATCTGAATATTTCTTTGGTAATTTTAATGCTCAATCATCACCTTTCTCAGTTAATAGTTTCACATCCCAAACAGAAAATTTTTCTCATACCAATACATCAAGGTGTGTTAATATTGTTGAAGAAATTGTCAATAAAACTGTAGATAAGCTTTTATTTTGGTCTTTATATTTTGATGAGTCAAAATCTAATGACGGTGTAGGAGTAGGATGTATTTTAGTTAGTCCTAAGGGGGAAAATACTATTTTATCCTGAAGACTAGAATTTGAGTGTAAAAATAATATTGCTGAATATGAGGCATTGATTTAAGGACTGTACAAAGAAATAGTCCTGAAAGTGCAATATTTAAAAGTATTCGGTGACTCCGAGATTGTTATCAAGCAGGTGAGAAATACTATTCATTGCCTTTTCAGACATCTCAAGCATTATTAGTCCTTGGTTCAAGATCTTATATATCATTTTCTAGCATTTAATATCTCTCCCATTCCTAGATCTCAGAATGCAGCAACTGATTTACTAGCCAATGTTGCTTCTAAGCTCCTCCCATCCGAGGATTATAGCCCTCATAGATTTTTAGTTGAATTAATTTTTAGACCATCGGTTCCAGACATTGCCACTAACTGGCGGGTATTCAATCATGGCAACACCATTGTGAATTTCTTAACTTTTGAGAAATCCTATGATGATCAAATTATTGATGAAAGTGATCATGATCTTCAAATGAAGCAAAGACTTGAGGAAAATTCCATATCTATATCAGTAGTCAAGCTTGAGGATCTATATGACATCAATGATAGGTTTAAACAAGTTACTAATTCAAAACTTCAGAGTTCTACTTTGAGATTTGAATTAATAAACCTTGGCATTGAGGCCAAACCACAAAATATTAATATGGGTTTAGGACTTACATCAGCAGAAAGATTTGCCTTTATCGGACTTTTAAATAAATACAAAATTTTTTTCGCTTGGAATTATGATGACTTAAAAACATTTGATACTTCTATCATACAACATACAATTCCAATGATGTCTAAAGAGAAACCAGTGCAACAGAAATTGAGGAAAATTCATCCGAACCTAGAAAGTCAAATTAAAGCAGAGTTAAACAAACTCTTGAAAGCTAAGATAATTTTCCCTGTTAGACATTCAAAGTGGGTTTCTAACTTAGTGCCTATTAGAAAGAAGAACGGTGACATTAGAATTTGCATTGATTTCAAAAATCTTAATAAGGCTAGCCAAAAGGATAATTTCCCACTACCAACAATGGAGCAAACTCTTCATTTAGTAGCTAGTCCCGAATTAATGTCTTTCCTGGATGGTTTTTCTAGATATAAACAAATATTGGTGCATCTAGATGACAAACTCAAAACTACATTCAGAACAAAGTGGGGAACATATGCCTACCAAAAAATTCCTTTCGGTTTGACTAATGCTGGAATTACTTTCTAGAGAGCAATGGATATAACATTCAAAGGTTTAATTAATAAGTTAGTTTTTGTCTATTTGGATGACATTATTGTCTTCTCAAATAAAAGAGCAAATAATTTACATGATTTGAAGCAAACCTTTGAACGTTGTGAAAGGTATGGGATTTCATTGAATCCGAAGAAATCATTTTTTGCTCTTAACCAATGTAAACTCTTGGGATTTATTGTCTCAAAAGATGGTATTTATATCGATCTAGAAAGGATCAAAGAGATTTTTGATATCCCACTTCCACACAATAAAAATAATGCAATCATTTTTAGGTCAAATAAATTTTGTAAAAAGGTTTGTGTTAGTGTTAGTCTTTGCAGCCTTCCTCCAGTGATCAAACATGCTCTTACAAAGTGATTTTAAGGTGTCAAGGTCAAATTTTGTCATTTCAATGAGTCTTCAAGCAAAATTTGGTCACTAGGTATTAGGTCTAGGGTTTGCTTTTACTCCTGTCAAAGTTGTCCAAATGTCGATCCATGTCACCATTCAGCTGAGTGTACCATCATTTAGAGGGTTTTCATCATCATGTCAAGTTCCACTGGGTCATTTTACATCTTGTTCATGCTTCAGTTGTGCCTAGGTAAGGTTCATTTCCCTCTCCTAGGGTTTTGAAAGTAATTTATCTTGGATGGCCAAATCATCAGCCAAATTCCTCATTTTTGCACAAACCCTAGTTTCTTGCTACAAACCCTATTTTCTAGGCTAGGCCTGTGTTTTGCCTTTTTGGACCCCTTCCCCTCACTAAATATTTGAAATTACACTTTCCCCTATTTCCTAACATCCCTCCCTACTTCTCAAAATTTCCTCAAGAATTTAGAAGCTCCCTATCCCCTTCATTTCGCTTCATTTCGACAAATCCCCTATTCCACACATCGAGATAGGTTATACTCCAATGATGTTTCTAAGTAATAAAAGATGAATTTGGAAACAATGAGAGAGATTTTTGTCCACAATAGGCCAAGGAAGAAAAAACTCCTTCACGTTTTACACAGGTGTCATGGTTTTAGAGAAATGTCAAAAATACAGTTGTCTCGGGAGAATTGATGCACCTTTGAAGTGACCTTGGGAATATCAAGTTTTCTCCTATCTTGGTTGGCAAAATGACTTACTTGATGAGTCAAATGATAGCTATACACAAAGATATTTCCAATGAGCTATCATGAGCTCAATTTGGAGTTGAGTAACACCTTCCAAAGTTGACTGCAACAGCACTCTGCCTTGAGGCAACCTCATTTGGCACATTTTGACCAGTCCTGGGAGATTTGATTTTTGATAGGAATAATGAACTTCAAATTGAAAAATTATAGATTGGTTGGAAATTAGACTCAAGGGAATTTCCAACGAGCTATCCTATTCTTGATTTGGACATCGGGAAGGCCTCCAAAAGTCTTCTGGAAAACGTGCTACGCACTGGGCAGGTGGCGCGATGCACATAACTGGCGCGACGTATTGGGCTATGATTTCTAGTGTAAAATAACAAGGGCGTGACGCACAGAGCCTCCAAAGCAGATTCTCACCATTTCTTCATCAAATTTTCAAAACGACTCAATTATTTTTGCTCCAAGTAGTTTTTGAGCTCTTGTCATTGATTTTAGCTGGTGTTGCGTGTTGTTTGGAGGGAGGAATTTGGAAGTTTGGAGGTTGAAAATATAAACCTTACCTTCTTGTCAAAAATGCTCCTTTGGGTTTTTAAATGGTGTTTCAAAGTAACTTTGGTGCTAAGTATTCTATTCCCCACCTCTTGTTCCTTTCCCATTAGTGATATATTAGTGTTATATTATCATTATAATCCATTTTTTTCATTTCCCTTACGTCCTCAAGGTTATTCACTCCTAAGCCTCTTTTTCCTATCCCTAAGTCACATCATTCTCTATCATTCCTATTTCCCCATCTCATTTGTAAAATCCCTAAACCCAAAAAAATCAAGTGACTCTCCCATTGTCTCCACATTTGACAAATCCGAAATTTTAAAAGGGAAAATTTCACTTGGTTTCAGTCCTTTGTTCCCGCTATCCTATTTCTCCCACAGTCTTTTCCCTTTGGCACACATTTGGCACATAGTTGGAAATTGGAGATAAAGACACCAAGTTATAAATTCTCATTTCAACAAAACAAACATACACTTGACATACACCTTGCAGCACCATGGAGATGGACACCGACATAACATATGAACAAGACAGTGCTTTCCACCACTGAAACAACATGCACCAAGAGGACACTAAAATGTCTAAAAAGGGAGGATAGACTCCAAACCTTGGTTGAAGCCTTTTTGGCTGAGCATGGTCCTTGATGAGGGACCTTCAGTCCAAAATTCAGCCAATTTGGAGGATATTTTCTCAATTTTGAATTTTTTGGCTTCAAAACAGATTTTCCTGCCCAACGCGTAGCGCCACTTGGCGCGCGCTTATAATTGCAAGATCCTCTGGAGGAAAACTTTGCATTTATGGATTTTTTATGAAAATTTATGCATGCCCAGGAATGGCCTAAGGATTTCATCATGTTCTGGGTGGTCTAAAGGGTCAAAAATACACAAAAATGACCTTTCTGCCACGTTTTGCACCCACAGGAACCAGTCTTGGGAGATTGAAGTTTTGGAGGGGTAAATGACATCCAAATCTAGAAATTCCACTTGAGTCGGATAGCAGACAGGTAGGAATTTCCAACGAGCTATCATGAGCTCAATTTGGACTTTGGAAAGGGCCTCAAAATCAGCTCCAAAGTTGTGCTACACATAGAGAATTTGGGCACGACACATAGAGAAATTTGGCCTCATTTTCACTCTTCAGCTCAGAAATTCGCCTAGTTTTGACTAGTTTCACTTTTTCATGTAACTCTTGATCTACCATGATGTAATTTCATAACCATGATGTAATTTTGGTACATATTTACTTGTTCTAGAGGATTCATTCACTAAAAAGTGAAAATTAAATGAATGAATCAGTTTCCTTCCATATAGAGGCAAGTTGTTTGATTGCCTAGATTTCAGTGCCTTGTTTAGAATTGGTTGAAACAGCTCCTAGAATGATGATCTCAACCCCTAGAGGCATGGAATGGAGTTAGGATTGTCTATATTATGTATTTTTTCAGTCAATAGCATGGTTGGACACTTGGGATTGCTTGGCACATCATTGTACATTCTATCTCTGCATTTTTGGCTAAGGAAAGACCAGGGTTTTGCAGCACTTGTTGGGATCCATGTGGCTCTGTGTTTTGATG
>APFE031699992.1:111314-147596 GCA_000404065.3 Pinus taeda | reverse complement strand
TGTTTTTCTCTATGTAATTGTAAGTTCATTTATGTTTATGTGTATCATTTTCCCTTCTCTTTTCTTCTGAAATTAAACAAATGAGTGATTAAGGTAGAATTCATTGGACTCTTGTGCTCTGCCTTGAAATTTGTCTAATTTTCAATGTTTTCATCTGTTTGAGTAGGACTCTTGAGACTCTCTTGCCCTCCTTGGCTCCTCACTAGTCTGATCCATCCATTCATTCAATATAAAGCATCAAAATGATTTCCTTCCTTGCCCCAATCAGAACTCTGCAAAAACTAGGCCTCATCCTCAGACCCAAATTTGCCTTTCCCTTTTCCCAACCAAAAATCCCCCAAAAACTCAAATTAAACCCTTGTACTTCATACCTAGCCTAAGATTAGTTGTTAAATCAGTCATCTCAAGCCCAGATGATTATCTTTTTCTAATATTGACCTGGAGATAGCCCTCTCCTATCCTCGTAGGGCTAGCTACGAGGCTGAGCGTGGTTTGATGTGGACCTATAAGCTTACCTTTTCAGCCTGAGGTAAATCTAGGCTCTAACAAAGTGGCAACTCCACTAGGGAAGAAAGTTTATTTTCATTGTTTGGCTTTGTAGAATACAGATGGAGCCTAAAGTTAGCCAGGTAACCTTCGAAACGCTCTTACTTTGCATTAGCAAAATTAGATGAATGCTGCTTCAGTCATCTCCGGTCTAGTTTATAAACTGAACATCTAATCTAAACGATCACCCGAGTACATGTATCAAGTTCAAATCTGATTGTTGATGGTGGACGACGATTAGACACCGGAAAGGCTGGAATCATTCACCTGGTGACTCCAACTCAATGTAGAGACTCCACTGGAGGACTAACTCTTTCTCTGAGAAAATGGAAGGATCTTACACAAAGTTCGGGTATCCAAAGTGGAATGGTATTCAAGATCTAGTCTGCTTTCTTGTAAATTATTTCTTTGTTGTTCTTGAAGCTGTCCTGAAAGTTTTTCAAAATTTGTTGTATGATAAAGATGATCAGAATCTTCAATTGACCTATTCAAAAAGTGTAAATACTGAGTTTCTCTTTTGATCCTGGCCTCCTTACACTTTCCACATCTTATGATGACTCTCTTCAGGGTGATTAGCCTAAAGAAAACAAAACTGATCCCGTAGCTCTTGTATATACTCCTACACTTTTTATTGTCCTAGATAGGTATAGACCTCTTGTTTTACCTTCTATACGCCATGCTTTCCTTGCAAATTATTATCTATATTTACCAAGATTTGATGGTGAATGTAAGAATGTCAATGCTGAGCAACATGTGCAGAATGTTGAGACTTTTCTAGACCTTTTTGAGGTTGATGATGTTAGTATTAGACTTTTTGCTCTTTCTTTGTAAGGAAAAGTCAAGAGTTGGTTCAAAACCCTGCCTGATGCAAGCATATCAGATTTCCAGCAGTTCGTCAAAGTTTTCCTCGACAGGTGGGTCGTAAGACAAAACCCTTTCTTAATTGTAGAAGAGGATAACCAGTTGAAAAGACAACCAGGGGAGATAGTACAACGATTTTCTGCTAGATTTAACCAAGTTTATTATTTGATGCCAGTTGATATAAGGCCTCCTCCTAGATCTGCTCTCTTGCACTATATGGGTGCCTTTGATCCGGAAATGGAGTTTCAGCTGAGAGAAAGGAATCTTGTAACACTTGAAGAGATGCAAAACAATGCAGTAAATGTAGAGGCTCATCTACTGATCCGAAGGGCAAGGTTGAAAGAAGAAGAGATGAAAAACATAGATCCGGAGGAATTAACATCTCTAGAGGTAAATCTTGACGTTTTGGTAAGTGCAGTGGAAGAGATGATGCAAAGGATCACCACAAGGAATGATTATGATGTTCAAGCCCATGGCTCATTGATTGATGAAGAACAAGTTGCTGATCCAAAACATCTTATTTCTTGTCCCAGTTGTCATAGATCTGATAATGATTGTTTTATAGATCATGTTGGAGAAGAGAGATCTGTTGATATGACATGTATGCTTAATGATGTGTTTTACACTGATGATCTGCTTCAGTTTGATCAGTATGGTGATGATTATGTTCTTCAAATAGAAGCTAATCTTGCAGAAAAACAAGCAGCTAGTTTGTGGGAGGAAGAAGTTCACTTTCAACAGCTCCAATACAATATTCAGCCATCGCATAGCAGCTATGATAGTGAGGAGGAAAGTGCAGCAAATTGTGAAGTAAGTGAAGAATATTTACCATTTTGTTTTGATTCATTTCAGTTCATCAGAGACAACTTCCATGCAATCAGAAATCAACTGTCAACAAGTCTTGATGATTTGGACCATCTTGAGGGCAATGAAAACCTTGTTCCAGACTTCTCATATTCAGCTTTGCAGTCCTTGAAAGCCATTTCTTGTCAAGTCGTAAATGAAGACATGGAAGCTGGCACATGTGATCAAACAGTACAAGATGATTTCATACCGTTTTGTTTTGAATCATTTCAGTTTTTGAAGGGTAAATTGCATAGTAAATCTTCAAATGAACAGCTTGTAGGAAGTCAACAATTTTTCAGTTTTGATGTTGAGGATGAGACAGATGGCGAAATTCTTGAGCAAGTTGTTAATGAGAAATATTCCCCTGGAATGACTGATGAAATCATTTTGGAAAGAAAACCCTCCCTAGCACCAGATTTGCAGCCACCAAACACAATTGAAGATCATATTATGGATGAAGGCGTGGAAGCTAAAATACATGATTTAATGATGCAAGAGGATTCTGTACCCTTTTGTTTCGAAGCATTTTAGTTTACAAGGTAGAATCTTTGTAATATCTGTAAAGAAAAAGATGAACAGCTAGTAGGATGTCATACAATTTTAATGGATACATCGCAGCAGTCTTTTCAAGTTTTTGATGATCCTATTGCTCGTTTGTTGGATTATGTTTGCTGTAAAAGTTCTTCTCCATTAGCTAACCATTTGATAGAAGATAATTTTGATAATAATCTGATTGAAAGGTCACCTTCATTATCTTGTTTAACAGATTTTTCATTACAAAGCTCAGATCAAGGTTTGCAGTCATATGAGGAGATTGATAAAGGAGACTTTTGTTTTGTTTGGAAGCAGCAACAGAGTTTGGTTATTCACAAAATTCAGGATCCTTTTGACAACCTACTGCTATCACCAAAGAAAGGCATCACAAATGTGAGAAAAAGTTTAATTTCCAGCTACGAAGATTACAGTACTTTGTTCCTACTGTCCTATTTCTCCCACAGTCTTTTCCCTTTGGCACACATTTGGCACATAGTTGGAAATTGGAGATAAAGACACCAAGTTCTCATTTCTCATTTTCAACAAACCAAACATACACTTGATATACACCTTGCACCACCATGGAGATGGACACCGACATATCATATGAACAAGACAATGCTTTCCAATCACTGAAACTGCATGCACCAGGAGGACACTAAAATGTGGAAAAAGGGAGGATAGACTCCGAATCTTGGCTGAAGCCTTTTTGGTTGAGCATGGTACTTAATGAGGGACCTTCAGTCCAAAATTCAGCCAATTTGGAGAAAATTTTGTCAATTTTGAATTTTTTGGCTTCAAAACAGACTTTCCTGCCCAACGCATAGCGCCACTTGGCGCACGCTTATAATTACAAGATCCTCTAGAGGAAAACTTTGCATTTCTAGCTTTTTTATGAAACGTTATGCATGCTCAGGAATGGCCTAAGGATTTCATCATGTTCTGGGTGGTCTAAAGGGTCAAAAACACACAAAAAATGACCTTTCTGCCACTTTTTGCACCCACAGGAACCAGTCTTGGGAGATTGAAGTTTTGGAGGGGTAAATGACATCCAAATCTAGAAATTCTACTTGGGTTGGATAGTAGACAGGCAGGGCTTTCCAACATACTATCATGAGCTCAATTTTAACTTCAGGAAGGGCCTCAAAATCAGCTCCAAAGTTGTGCTACACATAGAGAATTTGGGCACAACACATAGAGAAATTTGGCCTCATTTTCACTCTTCAGCTCAGAAATTCGCCCAGTTTTGACTAGTTTCACTTTTTCATGTAACTCTTGATCTACCATGATGTAATTTCATAACCATGATGTAATTTTGGTACATGTTTACTTTTTCTAGAGGATTCATTCACTAAAAAGTGAAAATTAAATGAATGAATCAGTTTCCTTCCATATAGAGGCAAGTTGTTTGATTGCCTAGATTTTAGTGCCTTGTTTAGAATTGGTTGAAAAATCTCCTAGAATAATGAGATAGACCCCTAGAGGCATGGGAAGGAGTTAGGCTTGTCTATATTATGTATTTTTTCAGTCATTAGCATTGTTGGACACTTAGGATTGCTTGGCACATCATTGTACATTCTATCTCTAGATTTTTGGCTAAGGAAAGACCAGGATTTTGCAGCACTTGTTGGGATCCATGTGGCTCTGTGTTTTGATGGTGTTTTTCTCTATGTAATTGTAAGTTCATTGATGTTTATGTGTATCATTTTCCCTACTCTTTGCTTCTGAAATTAAACAAATGAGTGATTAAGGTAGAATTCACTAGACTGCTGTGATCTGCCTTGAAATTTTGTTTAATTTTCAATTTTTTCATCTATTTGACGAGGACTCTTGAGACTCTCTTGCCCTCCTTGGCTCTTCACCAGTCTGATCCATCCATTCATTCAATCTAAAGCATCAAAATGATTGCCTTCCTTGCCCCAATCGGAACTCTGTGAAAAACTAGGCCTCATCCCCAGACCCAAATTTGCCTTTCCCTTTTCCCAACAAAAAATCCCCCAAAAGCTCAAATTAAACCCTTGTACTTCATACCTAGCCTAAGATTAGTTGTTAAATCAGTCATCTCAAGCCCATATGATTATATTTTGCTGAGATTGACCTGGAGAGAGCCCTCTCCTGTCCTCGTAGGGCTAGCTACGAGGTTGAGCATGGTTTGATGTGGACCTAGAAGCTTACCTTTTCAGCGTGAGGTAAATCTAGGCTCTAACAGTTTGTTCCAGATTTTTCACAGATTGTTTTACCATTATAGGCCATGATTAAGAAAAATTCATTGTTCAAATGGGGGCATAAAGAAAAGGAAACTTTTGATTCAATCAAACAGGCAATCATAAGTGCTCCTACATTAAAAACTCCAAAATTTTCAAATCATTTATTTTATATACTTTAGCATCCGATACTTCCTATGCAACTTTATTGACACAAATCAATGATCAAAACATTGAAGCACCCATATCCTTTTTTAGTTCAAATCTTTAAGGCGTTGAACTTAATTACTCCAAAGTAGAAAAGCAAGCCTTCGCTGTGTTCAAATCTATTAAACACTTTAGGCCTTTCCTTTTAAAAATTCATATAAAAGTAATAGTCCCATTTTCACCAGTGAGACAATTACTAGTCCAGAGGTAATTATTAGAGAAGAGGGCCAATTGGGTTACAACATTCAAGAATATGATTTGGAAATTAAACCAGCGAAAATTGTCAAAGGTCAAGGTTTTTGCAGGTTGTCAGCAGGAGCTTCTAACATTCAGGAACATGAAGGATCAAACCCTATCGAGGAAATCAATTAGATAAGTATCACAAACCTTGAATCTCAATATGCGGATTTGCTATTTTATTTAAAAAATGGGTATGCTCCTTCTAATATTTCTTACAAAAATAAACGTGCCTTAAGATTGAAAGCGAAACACTTTGAGATTGTTGATGATGTGTTGTTTAGAAGGAACTATGATTCGGTTTTATTAAGATGCTTTGAAAAAACTGAAGCACAGAAGGTCTTGCAGGAATTACATGATGGTCTAGCAGGTGGACATTTTGGAGGTGATACAACAACTCAGAAAATTATACATGTTGGTTATTATTGGCCCATGTTATTCAAAGATGCCCATGAATATGTAAGGAAATGTAGAACATGTACAACTACCAGTGGAAGACAAAGAAAGTCAACCTTTCCTTTGCAACCAGTCAACATTGAACATCCATTTGAACAATAGAGACTGGATATCATTGGAGAGATTATTCCACATTCCTCCAAGCAGCACAGATATATCCTTACAGCAGTAGATTACTTTACGAAGTGGGTAGAAGCAATTCCTTTGAAGGCAGCTAACTCTAAGGCAATTATTGACTTCATAGATTAGTTCATCATTACCAGGTTTGGCATACCTAATGCTCTCATTTTTGATAATGCATGTTATTTCTCTAGAAATACCATACTTGAATTTGCTATTAAAAGAGGATTTAAATTGAAATATTCTGCAAACTACTACCCTTAGGGTAATCGTTTAGCAGAATATACCAATAAAAATCTTATCAAAATCATTAAGAGAACTGTTTATCAAAATCAAAAGAATTGGCACAAGTCTTTAATATTTGCATTATGGGCAGATCACATAACACAGAAGGCCTCAATACGAATGTCTCCATTCAATTTAGTGTACGGGAAGGAAGCTGTCATACCAGCAAACTTAGCACTCCCATATCTAGCCTTAGTGAAGTTTATTGAAGAAAGTCCCTCATCTTCTATTCAATTGAGATATAATCAAATCCTTAAATTAGAAGAAGAAAGGGAAAAAGCCAGAATTACACATGCAAAGCATCAACAGGTTATTAAGTCTTCTTTTGATACAATTTCGACCAGCGCAAAATTTTTACGAATTGGTGATCTTGTTTTGAAATGGGACAAAGCACACGAAGATAAAGGAAAACACACTAAATTTCAGAAAATGTGGTTGGGACCGTTTGAAATCATCGAGAAGGTAGGCCCATCAACATTCATATTGCAAGATTTATCAAAAAAGGGAGATTCTCTTCCTGTCAATGGGCTTATCTTAAAAATTTCTTTACCCAAGAAGGTAACCCCTTCTTTTAAATATTCAATTTGCAGTTGTGTTTTTTTGAATTTGCAGTTGTGGTTGTTTGAATTTGCAGTTTTGTTTGTTTGTTAGGAAATAATGTTGTAAATAGCCTTCTAGTGGCCTTTGTTGTTTTGAAATTTGCTCAAAGAAAATCGTGTAAATATTTACTTTTGATAGATGGAAGCCTTAAAGGAAAAGAAGGAAGTTCTAGGGAGTTAGATAAAATAAGACTTTGAAAACCTCTTTGTTTTTTTGTAAAATATTTTACAAACCTTGAAAATAATGTAAATCATCCTAAGTTTTTAAAGCCCAAAGAAGGTTATATGTATAAAAGCAAAGACTAATCCAAACCTAGCATCTACAACTCTTAAATTGTCATCCATATTCTCTTAAGGAGTAAATCATTCCCCCCATCCACAAAGTTTATGATTTTTTAGAATGTAATTGTAAAATATGTTTGATATAAAATATAAGAGGTCTCATTATGAACCTGCTTACCATGATCATAGGGAACTAATTAAACTGACATTACCAATACTGTATATCAAAATAGGGTAATGGCTTATAATTATAATACAAGGGGTCTCATCATGAGCCATCTTGTTCAGTTCAATTACGACCAATGAATGGCATTGTCAACAGATGGCCACAAAACCAGGACAATGGCTTTTTATCTTTTAAACAAAAGAAAAATAAAGAAGATGGAAAATACAAAAAGGAAAATATGTGTAAACATATCTTGTTAGATTTACTCTTAGAAATTATACTCTAAGATGGATGGGATAATAAATGATTGAATGGTTAAAAGGTAACCATGTCGAGAATATAATCGTTTGCTAGTAGTAGAGGCTCTACCTATGACAATGGAGTCATCATATAAGCTAAGTTGGAGAAGTCCTCTTGTTTTATATTTATCAACCAATCAAGGCTTAAATAAACTTAGAATGTTTTTATTTTTAAGATGGGAAATAAATTGCAGAAACATTTTTTCATTATATTCAGAGTTAATGATTATCTAATTGTTCTTAGATTATTTTCTCTATACTCTAAGGTTTCCAAATTAAGAAAGTCAAAATATTGCATTATATTCTCAGAGATAACTATTTCTTCTAGTGAATCACCAATTGTTATGCTATACAACAACCCCACATTTCTAAAATTTCATCTAAAAACTTTAAATAGAAATGGGCCCCTTTTTAAGACTTAGTTAAATTCAATGATTCAATAATAATTGCATTCCTGGATTTAATTATATAACACATGGAAATATTTTTCAAAAGGTCCGACCCAATAGAACTAATATCTGAAGCCTTTTGTTAAAATGTGATATAATATGATATATCCTTCTTTGAAAATCCCTCATAAGCAAATCTCTGATGTGATAATGCGATCAGAGATTGCATATCGCAAAATTAAACATGGATGCATCCCAAAAGGTCTATACTAAACCTCTGATCCAATAACGTAATCACAATCAGCGATCACACATAGCAAAAGCCCTTTCGATTTCCCCGATTGTGATATCATAAAGTAAGGCACATGTTTCAAGAAAAGGCCGTAAAAGGGTAATATTAGTGGGTGTAAATCTTAAAAAGAATAATAAATGAAAAAGCAATAAATCAAATGATTTTCTGATTATTCCTCCGCCTTATTATATTCCTTACTTTATCTCAATCGAGGCTATCAGCCCAAAACGTTAAGCTTGACCGATGAACCCCTCAATTGCAATTTGTGATTTATCGCTGATCGCTGATCGAGAATATGAAAAGATACGTTTTAAATGACCATCAAGCATATGTTTGATGTGACGGATAAATATTACATTTATTAACTATGATTGGTAGTTATGGTGGTCACTAGTTTTGCAGTTAAATGTGAATCCTTCAAGGATTTCACCCGTGGTAATACTCAATTACATTTTTTTATCGTGCGTGAATTACATTAACAATATTTATTTCATATTAGCTTTGAGCGGGTATATTTCTCTGTTACATTTTTCATTGTCTGTGCAGAGCTACTCTGAGCTGATGAATCCAGAGAAAATGGGAAAGAATGTAAAGAAAACCAAGGCCCCTGTTGTAGTCAAAGAATCAAAACCAAATAAGAAAGGGTTGATATCAGATACTACCCACCTTGGCATAGGAAAAGAAAGCTGGGAGAGTATCTACAATTTGCTGGAGGCGGAGGAGCCTGAAGAACTCGAAGAAGAAGCAAAAGCAGATTTCACGAGCAAATAAGAAAATACTCTTAAGGAATTGGCCTGCTCATATCTACATAGAATAGCAGCGCGTGCCAAGGTTTTACCCTATAATTATGTGGTCAAGTGGATTGTTGAAAGAATTGTGACCACAAATAGGACATTCTCTATAGCTGATGGAAAAGTGTTTGGTTCGTTTAGAGTAGAGGATCTTAGACAAATTTACCATTTACCTAAGTGGGATAAGCGGTATAACAAAGCAGTTTTCGAGGCTTTCACCTAGAAGAATGACATTGAATATGACCCTATCAGACAATGGAGGCATTTTTTGACTAAGCACAAACACGAAACATCGGGTATGTACTCTGTAGATTCATTGGCCTCTCCTTATTGTTATGTTGGTGCAATGATGTGCAGACTCTTCAGAGTCCATGATTTTGCTAAATTCTCTATAGATATGGTCCCATTAATGGAGGCTACAATTCATGGCTGTATCATGGACTCGACAAATATTTTGTTTGATAAAATGTCCATAGAGATACTTGAATATAGAAAAAATAGGTTTGTTTCTACCCGAGTGATGCCTCCCTTTTACATGAGTTCCTATATCATGGACACTATCTATTTTAATTCTGAATACCTCGTTCTTGGATGGAAATGGACTCCGCAGGATCCTAATCCCATTTACATCTATCATAAGGAGCTATGGAAAGCCCATTATAAGAACCATTTGTATAGAATTTGTCATGGTTTTATTCTTCCTGTGTATTATGCCATATTCAATAAGCCTTCTCCTAGGTTATCGGAGGTAGCATTAGTCAACCTAACTACAATTGGTAGTTTGTTTGGAGAAGAAAGATTCACCTACATAAGACTTTTCGGCAGCCTTGCCAACTCTCATGTTCTTTCTTTGTACATACCTGATAAACTGTTTGCCAGGGAATTTGCACATCAGATAATAGTTGAAGGTATGTCAAGGACTCTTAGGGATTCCAAGAAGCACACGTGGCCGACATTTCCTCTTCGATGAGATGCTTTTACTCTGCATGATTTCAAACAAGTAGAGAAAGAGGCCAACTATCCCAAAAAGGCAGTACAATCCTAGGAAGGTTGCCTACAATGTTACCTCTCAGGCTAAAATCGCCAAATTTGATCATGAGGAGGACAACTTCTATGACTTGTTTTCTTCTTCAGAAGTATTTTCTCGGGTTAAACATATGGCCAAGATCAAATTGGGACCAAAAGGACTAGAGGAATTCTATAGGCCCATGAAGCAAAGATTGGAAGCACTTCCTTTAAACTTATTAAGTACAATCTCTATGGAACAACCTCAATGTTGAGGGACAAAGTTCCCTAGGGTTTTGGGTCAATACCCTAGCAGAGCAGGGGTTATCTACAACAAAAAACAAGCATTCCACACATTCATGATACTAAAATAAGAAAACTATGTGAAGGGAGGTGCATTTGGGGGTCCTTCGTTCGAGTAGATCTAGCGAGGGTCCAAACCCTCTTGGAGTTCCTTTCGATCCTTAAACCTACAAAACAATTAATTCAAAGAAGCATAGTAGTATATGGACCAAGCATCATATAGAAATGAACTTCATAACATATTGAAAAGTAGTTAGTTATATAATTGAAACAATGATTCATATGCAAACCATAGCAACAACATCATAAGCATGAAGAAGATTGATTTTGGGAACAAGACAAGTGTTTCTTTATTGCAGATAACTAAAACAAAGTAAGGAATGATATCACCTGAATCTTCCTCTCGTTGGCTCCAAGCAGAACTGTCCTCTGGATCCATCCAATCCCAAGTCTTCAAAAGGCTCCTTCCATGACTCACACAAGGATATCTCAACTAGTGAAAAGACATTATAACTCAAGTAAACAAGGGTTTCCTATAATGGGGGAAGTGCTGGAAGCGCAAGGATCTTCAGACCTGATCAGGAATAATCTTAGCAGAGTGATTTTTCTCTCTATTCTCTCCTCTCTTAGGCCTTTCCATTGAATCCTTTTTAGACTTCTCCGAAAGTAGTTTTTTAATTGGGAATTGGTTGGGAACAGTTGGGTCATGGGCACTAATAGGTAATCAATAGGTAAAACCCATGATCTCCACCTGAAATTAAGAAGATTTAATTGTTTTGAGTGTTTTAAGAGATATATGCGGGTTGGGTATACACAGACCTGCGTACACACGCATTTAACTCAAGGAAATGTCGCGTATAGGGAGTAAAACGTTGTTTTTTAAGTATTTGGACTAGGTTTGGAAGGAGGGGTTTCCCTAGGCGATGAGTGCAGCATCACAAACATCAAGAGTGAGATTTGGAGCTATAACAAATTCCCTCTAATATATGAGGTCAGAAGGGGTACATGATGGCTGAAATGTATTAAGTAAGTACGTGGAAAGGAAACTTGCCAAAAACTGAGAAGGACTTCACCAAAGTTCAGCCTACTGTTGAAGCCCCGAAAATAGGGTCGACAACAAGGGGGATACCCACCTGGTCCAGACCTTGGTTGGCAGCTCCTTATCCGTTTGGTATAGCGGGTCCGACTGGGGATAATGGGACTAGTTTCCCAATCTAAGGGTGTGTGTGTGTGTAGAGTTGGATGAAGCTGATCTAAGAGTACTTAAAGCTAATTTAATTCAGATTGTTAAACTAACTCTATGCTATTGTAATCTAATGAGAAACAACACATCTAATCTATGCTAACCCAAGGGTGTATTTCTTTCTATTTATGCGATCTAGAGTCAAACAACACTGTAATAACAGATCAATTCATCTATTATAGAATAGAAATCAATTAAGATAAATCACTTTCATAGAAGTAGGCAAAAAACAGTTTGTGAACTTATATCGCCATAATAAGTTATTCATTATCAGACTAAATAAATGGCTCCACCGTACAGAAGTGCCAAATGGTAACTCATACATTCATGCAATAACATATAAACAACTGAAAACTGTATATCGCTTTAAGAATATAAGAAGAAATGGCCAAGAGATAAAAGTACCATTTATGACTAATCCTACTCATAAGCTTCAAGCAAAAACGATTTATCTCTACTTGTTCTAACATCTACTAAGAGTCCAAAAGTGCAACATCAGTAGCAAACATCAAATGCAAACATTAATAAATCTCGATCCATCCATTCATCAAAACCTCCTCTGAGGGTGCAGAAGTGCATGTTCCGAGGACAAGTTTTTGACAGATTTCTGGACCCTTCTATAAATGCATGAGAAGGGTTAAAATACTACTTCCTAATTCTAATAATAGTGTCTTTACAAAATTTAGGATGCGGTTTTCAAATGACCATCCTTTTTCTTATCTAATAAAAAAGAAAAAAGAAAATTCTAAAATAAGGCTACTTATGAACTTGGTCTTTAAAACTGCAAGTGTTCATCATGGGCTTGAGAAGAGTCAGTTGGCTGACCTCTGCGCTGATCTGGGCTGCGAAAACAAAATCTATGAGAGATGGCACTACTTTTTCGGCCGTGTTTATGATGCATTTCACAGTCATCCATTGACTATGTGGCTTGACCAAGTATGCCCAGTAACATTCCCAACTTAACTTGTTCAATGCCTGGATCGCTTTTCCCTTTTCCTGCGCCCATTCTGCTTCCAGTCGTAGTTTATTTGGTAGGCACCCCGAGGTGGTCTCTTCGATTAAGTTGGCTCTGTGTAAATTCTCATTTACACAGTCGATAAGAATGTTTGCTTGCATGGCCGCTGTCTCCGCTGCTTGTTCCGCCTACCTGATTTGATTGTCCCATTTATTAAAGAGCAATTCTTTATGATTCTCGTTTATTCTGGGTGCACTTGCTCTTTTCCCTTCATCTTCATCATACATCATTCTATACAAGGGTAAGATAAGCCCGTGACAAATCTGGTGGAAGTGTGGGACGAACTGGGACTCCCATAACGTCTTATGATAAACATGGATAGGTAATGGGTCTTGGTAGTCCATTTCCAACCCATAGTGGGAAATTTAGACACATAACAAATAGAATCCATAACATATGCGGATAGATAAAGAGGAGGATAGATCCTTTGAGACAAGGATCTTTTAGACCGGTAATTCATAACAGCCGTGTATAGATTATCAGAAAAGATCTTGGCCCAATCCATAATATCGGCATTTGTGGCAGCATTTTTTTTGTCCTTTTTGAGCGGCTCCTCTTTTCTGGACCAATCTTTGGTGGTCTCTTCTAGGTTTGGGTTCTCTGCCGCAAATTTCTTAAAGAATTGTGCATTGTAAGTTGCCTGCAGTTCAGGAAGATAATACATAAGCTTTAAATCTTGCGCGGCGAATGATCCGATGAGCCCATGTCCTTGAACCTTGAATTGTCTGTTGTTCATCTCTGCATTGTCAAGTATCCACTTGATCATATCCGTATATGGTAGAATTTTGGGTCTTGCTGCTATCCGGTGAAGAAATGAACATGCTAGCTCCTCTAAGGACGCCTCGGAAGAGTGTTGTGAGCCCGCAGCAGTATCAACCTTCCTTACTCTAGGATTTTCTTCTTCAAGCAGCCTGTACATGCTTTCCCATGTTGATATCCCTACGTCTTTGTTACAGGCTGTGTCTGTATACAAAGGCACCATCTCCTTCGTCTTTTCCTTCGCCTCAGAGCCTTGAGCTTTATTTTTCTTTCCCATTTGCTCCTGCGTTTGGCTTTGAATCGTCTTAGCTTTTCGTTCCTTCAGATTACGAGTGAAATGGAAATGACTGATTAAGAAAGGTGATGGGAGAGTTTTAAATGCAATAGATATATCAAATATGCCACCTTACGTGAAGTAATTCTTTACAAAAGCACGCGTCTTTATTTCATTTAATAACTGACAACTAATTCATTTACTATCATTAAAAGCGCATGATCTTGAGTCAGATTATGGTAAGTGGCTTTTCTTTGAATGGTGTGCCCGAAGGATTCGTGATAAATTGATTTATGATTTTCTTATGTAACATCGCAGATCGCGCCATCGCAAATTGCACCATCGTAAATCGCACCATCGCAAATCGCAAGAATATAATAACGGAGTGATTGCAACATCGCAGGTCGCAGAAGTTTGATGTTTTCCAAATCTTGACAGCTCATTTCTGCGATATGCGATCTTGCGATCGGTGTTATCGCAAATCGGTAAATCTTGAAGTTTTTTCCTTATGAGTATTACTTCATTGCAATGTGATGTTATGCTTAACACGAGGGTCTTGCGCATATTGATATTATAGAGAAATGGAGGCATTTCCTGTCTTTTTTGCAACATGGTTTTAAAGATATTTCCCTTATCGTAGACTTAGGTTAAAAATATTCAAAAGACCTTTCTAAGCTTATGATGGTAACCTTATTTTGAAGAAAGGAAAAATTTAACAAAGGGTCCCCATTCATTTAGTATTTTGGACAACACTTAAATGAACAAGGGGGGGTGTTGCTGGCCACAACAGAACCCAGAAACAAGGAAGGTTGTGTACAACATAGATGTTGTGTTTAGAGAGGTGAAATATGTTATTAAACATAAATTCCTACCAAAGGAACCTGAGAAGATAGATTTTGAGCTAAAGGAGGAATAATTTGACTCTACAGTAGAGCAAGAATTAGAAGAGGAAGAGCCATAAACTACAGTTTTGTCAAGATAAATTTGAAAGAGAAGGAAGCCAAAAAGGTATAGTCCATATGATTTAGGTTAAAAAATTTCTTTATCCATTACTGACGATGATCCCAGAAATCTTAGGGAGGTAGTAGATTCAGAGCATGAAAAACTCTTGAAAGAGGCCATGATTGATGAAATGACATTTTTGGACAAAAATGAGGCTTGGGACCTGGTGGGTTTTTCAGCTAGAAGGAAACCCATTGAAATAAAATGGGTTTTTAAGAGGAAGATGAATGTATAATGCAAGGTGGAGAAATACAAAGCTTAGTTAGTAGCAAAAGGTTATTCCCAAGTGTTAGGAAAATATTTTGGTGATATTTTTTCCCCTGTTGCCAAGTTAGCTTCTATTATATTACTTTTATATGTTGCTACTTATTTTGATTTTGAGGTAGAATAGATGGATGTGAAGACAACATTTCTTCATGGGGATCGAAAAGAAGAGATTTACATGAAACAACCAGAAGGATTTGTGGTGAAGGGAAAGAAATAACTGGTATGTAGGTTAAAAAAGTCTTTGTATGGGTTAAAACAATCACCAAGGATGTGGTATCATAAATTTGATACGTGTATACGGGAACTTGGCTTCTTCAGAAGCAAAGTAGATGATTGTGTATATTTTAAATTAATTGGTGACCATGTTATTTATTTATTCTTGTATGTGGATGATGTGTTGCTGATTGGAAATGACAAAGAAATTATCAAGGATTTGAAGACATAATTGTCCTAAAAGTTCAACATGAAGTATCTTGGTCCTACAAACTATATTTTGGGCATGGAAATTAAATGAGATCTAGCAAACAAGAATATTTGGTTAAACTAGAGGAAGTATGTTAAAACAATATTGCAAAGGTTTAATATGCAGGATAATAAATCGATGAAGGTTCCTATTCTTGTAGGTGTAAATTTATGTGTTGAACAGTGTCCTGAGACACAAGAAGAGGAAGAGGACATGCCCTATGTTCCATATGCGAGTGCAGTTGGCAGCCGGATGTATGCAATGGTTTGCATTAGACCAGACATTGCACATGCAATGGGAGTATTGAGCATGTTTATGTTGAAACTAAGGAAGGAGCATTAAACAACAATGGAGTGGGCTTTTAGGTATTTGCATGGCACCATCGATTGTGGTTTGTTCTACCAAGGAAGACCAGGATTAGACATAATTTTGCACATTCATAGCTTTGTTGATGCAAACTGGGCTAGAGATATCAATCAAAGAACATCTACAAGTGGGTATGTGTTTAACCTATTTGGAGGATAAGTCAATTGGATGAATAAGAGGCAGTCTGTAGTGGCACTATCAACTACAGAGGTTGAATACATGGAAGCCACTCATGCAAGCAAGGAAGCAATTTGGTTGCAGAGATTTTGTTCAACTATGGGGTTGGTGCAGTGAGCTATAAGGATAAGCTGTGACAGCCAAAATGCGGTTTTCTTGGCTAAGAACCCTACTTATCATTTGAAGACAAGACACATTGATGTTAAGTATCACTTTATGAGGGATATGGTTGATGAAAAAAAGATGTTGTTGGGAAAAGTGGACACTTTGAAGAATGTTGCAGATGCATTGACTAATTTTGTGAGCACTGAGAAGTTTTCTTGGTGTCGAGAAACAATGGGCGTTGTAGGGATGGAATAATGAAAAATCTCTCCTGTGACCCCCTATGTGGAAAGAGAACAACAAGTGGTAGAATGTTGGGTATGTGTTATTTTATTTCCATGACTTGAAGCAAGCATTGTACATTGTGTCAGGCACAACGGGGGTGGTAGACCCCCTGCATAGGGTCCTGGGAAGCGCCTCAGGAGTTTTTTTTTTATGTAGACGCAATAATAGTTGGCTAGACCCAAGGATGGGGGCAGACCTAAAGATGGTGGATGGACCTACCCATGGCTTTGTGCATGGTTTTGGGCATGATGGTTTTCTTCCCATGTTATTTTGTCGATCCGTTAAGGGAACTACATTTATGTTCTAATGCAGGGTTAATGGATTGGGGTTTATGAATGCATCAACATGTATATATATGTATTTGTAACATTGAACGGAATATAATGAAAAATAAATATGGTAGTCCTGATTTTGGGATCTAGGGGAAAATATTTGTGTATATTTGTTTTATGTTCTCGCCATTATATATTTTTCTCTTTTGAGAATTATTTTGCAGGTAATTTATGTATAGTGTTGAACCTTACAAGTTATGCCCAGTTAGGTTAGGTTGTTGTCTCAGTTTTTTTAAGGGATTATTCCTAGTGCCATTCATCATTTTGGAAATTTTTATCAAGTTATGGGTTGAGGTTTGGATCCTACCCCTGAAAAAGTGGCTTAGGTTCTGGGGTCGCATGCATAGAACTAATTCTAGAGTGTAGTCACTGGGGGGCATGGTTATCCATGCGACTGGAGGATTGCAGTCACTAGATTTCCTTTCTATGCAAGTGATTGGGAGTCCAAACAACTAAAAATGAATGTTAACTCAAGGTTATGGCACCTAGAGTGGTTGTCTGGCTCATGGGGGTCCTTTAGCTCCTAAGGAATGTCACTAAGTTTTGGTTTGTTGATTCCACTTCCTTAACTACTTAGGAGGTTGATTCATGTCATAGTAGCCATTAGCTCATGTTTATCCTAGCAAGTTGGTGAAAGTGGGTAAATGTGGGAGGTGGTGTTACAGATTGGTATCAGAGCATGGTTCAAACACTTGGAACGGATGGGCTAGATTCATGTTGTTATCCATGCATTGTCATGGTTTTTGTTGTCATGCATGAGGTCATGGCATGTAGTTGGTATTGTCATGCATGATGTCAATATATTGATATGATTATGATTATATATATGTCATGCTAATTTGGATTGATTTTGTAGATGAGATAAGGTTCCCTTGAAGACCATTAAAGTATGCTATTGGTTATGGTATCTATTTAATTTTTTTGCGTAACACCCTCCTCCCACATTTACCCAAGCTAACCTATAACAACCCTAGTGAAAATTCCATGTAATAAAGTTAAAAAATGATAACCACGGATGAATGGGACACATATTCCAAGTTGAATGTTGGGCAAGACATCCTAGGGGGGTGTTCATTTGGTTGTTTATAGCTAAGGAAATTGGAAAAGGCAATGGCTAAGGAATTAAAAGGAATTTTGGCACATTTATTTACAAAAATAATGGAAATTAGGAGAAACCGAAGGTGAAAGGTCACAGGTTACATGTGGTGAGGAAAATGAAGGAAAATAATGGAAAATGAAGAATCAGTTGGTAAGATTTTGTCAGTTCAGTGTTGGAGCTCTCTCATCTTCTCTCTCTCTCTCTCTCTCTCTCATACTCTTGGATACTTAGAGTTTTCTTGGAGCACTCTTGGAGGGTGTGCCATGCTAGGATTTTTGGAGCAAGAAGGAAAAGGAAGAGAAGGAAAGTGCAAGAAGGCATCAACATCAACAACTACATTAGATCTTCTTGTAGGTACCGAGTTGCATGTATGATTTCTTCACTAGTTTTGGCATGCATGACATATGCATGTGGTTTCCTGGTTGTGATCTATCATTGGCATGGAGGTTACTTGGATTGACAGTGGGTTTGCTAACCTTGGGATTTCCTAGATAGCCATGGTGATTGTGGGTTTACTTTCATGATTTGGTTTTGGTTGGTTCTCATAATTCCTTAGCTTGTGTTGAGTTATTAGTTCTTGGAAGCCATAATTGGAAAAGATCTATAGAAGCCCTATAACATCTTGGGTTGAGTTACTAGTCATGGAAGCCTTGGTTCCAAAAACTCTTTCGAATCCCTTGGTGGGTTGAGTTACCAGTCCTAGAAGCCTTGGTTAGAAAAACTCTCTGGAATCCCAACGACAATTGTAGGTTGAGTTACTAGTCCTCGAAGCCTTTGTTGGAACAAACGCTCTAGAAGCCCTGGAAGGCTTGGATGGAGACAAATATGATGATGGTTTTGTGATGTCTGACCTTAATGTGGAATCAATGTTTGATGGGTTGAGGTGGATGGCCTCTGGAAGCCCCGGATGAGTTTTGATTGATGTGTTCTATGAGATACCATATTCATTATTGGAACATGGAATGAGGGTGAATATATGAAGAGAGATTTGGCTCAACCATTCTACGGTCGGGTGGAATGTGGTAGTCCCATCTCCGGTTGGTTCATTGCACTCATTAATGAGAAATACATTCCCTTGATTTTCATGTGTAAAGGTACTGATGTATTTATGGATTTGATGGTCAATATGTTTATTGTATTTTTGTTCCTATTATGTTGGTTATATGCACATTTTATGACAACAGCTATGTATGACCCTTAGCATGTTTTTACTTGTATATGAATGGATAATGTTCCTATGACCTACTAGATGACAATGAAACAAATGGCATGATGGAACAATGGTTCATACTGATTCTCAAGTAAGTATGAGATCCATACACTTAACTCTATTATTTACACCTGTATATTACATGTCGATGATATGTTTGAAGAAATGCCTTTCATGGCTAGTAGGGATCCAGTCAAGGTCTTGAACAAGTATTTATTTTAATACTGTCATTTCCATGTTACTTTACTGAATTGAATAGATGGATTAGTTTTGGGCAGTGACCTGGGCTATGGGCCTAAAAAGTGGAGTCGCTGGCACATCACTGACAATTTTGGTCCATAGTTACTGGAAAGTAAGCTTATGAGGGCGACTTTAGGTTGCTAGTCACTCCCTTGCCCATAACATGAGAGCGACTATGGCCCAAGAGACCTAAAATAGTAGTGGGACCCAGGGACAAGCTACTTGAGTGGATGACGTGTCTTTTGAGGGTTATGTTGATGACGTTGGATGTTTGCATGATGTGTTTTTGTTGATTCCACTTCCTTAATGTGACTTAGGAGGTCAAATCATATCATAGCGGCCTCTCATTGCATGTTTACCCCGACTAGTTGATTACTTGGGTAGATGTGGGAGGAGGGTGTTACATAACTAGTCCACTAGGGTAAACATATGAAAAGAGGATACTATGATGTGATTCAACTCCCCATGTATAGTTAAGGAAGTGGAACCGAAAACCAAAAACCATTTTGACCTTCCACACATCCTAGAAAACCTTTAGGAGCCAACCAACCCTTCCAGGTGACCAACCCCTGAGACAACTTGACATTTTACAGATCTAAACCCTCAACCACTCCCAAGACAAGCCATTCATGTGACTGAGGCCTTACAGTCACTCCCAAAACAAGTAATTCCAGTGATTGTGGACTTTTCCAAGTAGTTTTGTGCTAGTGACATCAGATCTTGAGCTAATTTTTCAAGGCTAGGTCTCAGGACACTATCTAGAACTTCATGAAACTTTTAGAAATGATAAATATAAATGGAATAAATATACTAATCCAATCACCAGTATATGTAATTTATTTTACAGCTACTATCCATGATAGACATTTCGCCAAACATGTCATAAATGTGTAATCTACAGGTCATAACATCAAATCTGAGCATAGGGGTCCAATACTTATTTGAGATTCATAAAGAAGAATTTTTTTCCTTATCAAAATAGATACATTATCATATATTAGGTCACATATTCATTGTACATTCATTTTATAATCAAAACATGATGAGATCCATACATCAAGTTTTTCATACAACATACTTATAACCATCATATAACCAATAGAAATAACAAGGATACAACTTCCATAAAAATCACAAACGAAACAGTACAATTACACATGAAATACCCAAGGAAAAGGAGCTCTTATTAAAATATGCAAAATGCAACCAGGTCTGGGACTTCCATGTACCACCTGACCATAGATTGGGTTGAACCAAATCATTCTTTCAACCAATCAACCCCATGCCATATTCCAAGCATGAATGTGGGACTCATAACAAAACCAATCTATGTTTCCTCAAGCTTTACCACAATCCCCACCGGATCACTAGGCCATAAACAAGCATGGATGCCTCCATATCTCTCCACCTACACCATGAGAAATTTCTTGTGTCCTAGCATTTAGGCTTTACCATATATCCCCCCATTCATCGGTTGAGGATTCCTAGGATTAATGAAGACTTCACCCTCCATACTTTATTATATATCCTCCCATTCACCAGTCAAGGATTCTTAGGCATGATTAAGGGAACACACCTTTATGGTTTATCGTATATCCCTCCATTCACTTGTCGAGAATTCCTAAGCCCACTGAGGTACAATTTTTTTTTTATTTACTGCAATCCCACATTCTCTGATATAGGGATTCCTAGACCTTGTGTTCTTCTTCAGATACCACCTCACTTAGTTTTTAAACCATCTAGAAATCTAGGTTAGTCAAATAAAAGAGAACTCATCACACCATGGCTATCCAGAAATGGTAAGGAAAAGCTAAAAATTAAAGTCACACCTAGCAAAACCCTTGCCAATGACAACAAGACAACCAAATACACACATGCATGTACCATGCGTGCCAAATATAGCAAGGAAATCACAGATGCAAATCGATACCTACAAGTAATCCTATTGTATCCATTTGATATCGCTCTTCCTTGCTTGATCTTTTCTTCCCTTTTCCTTCTTTGTCCTTCCTTTGCTTTCCTTGATCCAATGCTAGCATTCTCCAAGAATGCTCTAAGTGTCCAAGAGTGAGAGAGAGAGAGATCTCTAAAACTGAACTAACAAAAAGGTACCAACTGATACTCAAAAGTATTTTTACTAATGAGGCTTTTATTTTCTTCATTTTCCATTCTTTCATTTTCCTCCTGACATGAAACTAATGACCTTTCATCTTCCTTTTCTCCTAATCTCCATTATCTTCATAAATAAAATGGCAATTAATGCTTCATGCCTTTCCAAAGCCTTTGCCATTGCCTTTTCCAATTTCCTTGGCCATAATAAACCAATTGAACACCCACACTAGGATGTTTTTTCCCAACAATCGGCTTGGAATATGTGTCCCATGACCTTGGTTTTTATTTTGCCTTTATTAACTTTATTACATGGAATTTTGACCAGGGTTGTTACAGAACCCTCCCCCTTGGGGGCACAGAGCCCTTGGTGTTCAATGACACCTACAACCAATAAGATTTTTGAGAAGTAAAACATACTTCCCATGGAGCTTTATAACTTAGCTCGATGTAGTATTTACAATTTTCAACCTGTCGAGAAGCTAACCAACATGACAACATAAAAACATGAAAACCATAACAGCATGACACCCATACCACTTATTGGAGCTTTATAACACAACTCGTGGATGTATTTACATCCATATAAATATATACATATACCAAAACATATGCCAAAAAAATTCGCTCAACTATAAAATAGAGAAGGATACATAGCCTGCATTTGATCCTCCATCTCCCATATAGCATAATCAAGACCAAAGTGCTTCCACTTCACTTTAACCTACTCAATTGCTCGGTTCTGGAGCATAAGCATCTTTTTCTCTAATATACATTAAGGTTCTAGCTAGAATTCTCCATATGGCTCCACCTACAATACAGGATATTCAATCACATGATCAAGATATTTAACATACTTCTAAAGTAATGACACATCGAAAACATCATGGAATTTCACTATCGGAGGTAGTGAAAATCGATATGCTATTGGTCCAATCCTTTCAAGAATCTTGAAATGTCCACAAACTGAGGTGCCAACTTAGCTTATGAACCAATCCCTAAGGAGCTCTTCTTGGGCTTGATGTGCAAATACACCTGTTCCCCAACCTAAAACTCCTTAAACATATTGTTCCGATCTACATAAATTTTATGTCTATCCTATGACGCCTTTATATTATTCTTGATTACTTGCATTTCCTGTTCCATCTCTTCCAACATGTCTGGTCCTATAAGTACCTTAATCATTTGATCACTCTAACTCATGGGAGTATTATAGTTCCGCCCATATAATGCCTCAAATAAACTCATCCTCAGTGACTCTTGATACCCATTATTGTAATCAAACTCAACCAACAGAAGGTACTCTTCCAATATCCTCTGTTGATGCATCAAATACAACCTCAACATGTCCTCCAATATCTTACTAACCCTTTCTGTCTATCCATCTGCCTTCAAATGATAAGTTGTACTAAAGGCCAACATTGTACCCAAACCTGCAAACAACTCCCAAAATTTGGAAGTGAACTTAACATCCATGTCTAACACAATCTTCCTTGGAACATCATGCAACCTCACTACATATATGATGAAGACCTATGCTACATCATTAGCTGAATAAGTAGACTTCACCGAAATGAAGTGCACTACGTTTTTCAACTTTTCCACCACAACCATGATGGAATCATGTTTTCTGGACGTCCTCAAAAAATATGTGATGAAATCCATGGAAATGACCTCCCACTTCCACTCTGGAATAGGAATCAGTTGTAGTAGTACATCTAGATGCTTACATTCAACTTTAACCTATTAACAATCCAAACATCTAGCCACAAACTCTGCAACGTCCTTCTTCATTTTCGGCCAGTGATAGAACTTCTTCACTGTTGTTAATGTCTTTTGGTATCTTGGGTGACCTGAACACAATTTTTCATGAAACTCTTGCAAGCTAGTATTATTGAGCTCAATATCATTTGGCACATATATCCTATCCCTAAATATGACCAAACCATCTGTTGTAAGATAATAGTCCACATCCTGATCACCTATACCATGTTGTAACCTATGCATAAGCTCTTTATACCTATCATCCTGCTATCCTACCTATAATTCTGTCCCATAAGAAATGGTAGCTGCTATACGATTTATATGTATCCTCCTACTAATATCATCTATAACCTTATTCTCCTTACCCTTAATGTACCTGATTTCAAAGTCGAGCTCACTGATCATGGCCAACCATCTAGCTTGTCTGGAATTTAGATTCAGTTGGTCAAATATATACCTCAATCCACTGTGATCATTCATTAGTACAAACCTCCTGCCAAGAGGATAGTATCTCCACATATTCAATGCATGGATGATCACTGCCAACTCAAGATCATGTGTTGGATAATTCTTCTCATGCTCATTTGGTTCTCATGTCTCATAGCACTACTTATCCTTCCTGCATTAAGACTCTGCCAAGTCCTCTCTTGCAAGCATTTTTACATACCACAAAATATTTGTATGTATCTACAATCTTTAAAATTCGAGCATTTTTCAACAACCGCTTCAATTTCTCAAAATGGGCTACACATTCCTCCATCCATTTAAATTTCTTATCTTTCCTGACAAGCGACATAATAGGATTTGTAATGTGAGAGAATTTCCTGATGAACCTCCTATAATAAACTATTAGCACCATAAATGATCTTACCTCATCCACATTTATAGGATCCACCCATTCCATGATAGCTCTTATCTTCTCTAAATCCACTACTATAAATTCCTAGGAAATAACATGTCCCAAGTAATTTACCTCTTTCTAAAAGAAACTGCATTTACTGAGCTAAGAATACAACTGACACTCTCTTAGAAATCTCAATTTTGTTGTTAAATGCTCAACACACTTTTCCTCATTTTTAGAATATATCAAGATGTCATCAATGAATACAATAACAAAGTTTTCCAAATTAGGACACAACACACTATTCATCAAGCACATAAAAGTAGCTAGAGCATTAGTGAAACCAAATGGAACTACAACAAACTCATAATGCCCATACCTAGTCCAAACATAATTCTTGTAGATATCCTCTTCCTTAATGTGTACTTGATGGTATCTTGATCTTAGATCAATCTTCGAGAATATTGTTGCTCCCTTCAATTGGTCAAATAATACATCAATCCTCAGAAACAGGTACATTTTCTTGATGGTCACCTTGTTCAACTACCTGTAATCAGTGCATTACCTGAGAGTACCATCCTTCTTCTTCACAAACAACACTAGTGCACCCTAAGGTGATACACTTGGCCTGATGTATCCCTTGTCAAACATTTCCTTCAATTACAACTTCAACTCTACTAACTTTGGAGCGCCCATCTTGTATGGTGCCTTCAATGTTGGTGCTGCCCTTGGTACCAACTAAATGGAAAAGTCCACTACTCTATGAGGTAGAAACTTTGAAATATATTTTGGAAACACATCTTGAAACTGATGTAATATTGGGTACCTGATTAATACCTCCACATCCTCAACATATTTACCTTTATCATTGAAAATATGTACTTCAAATAACTCACACCCTCTTTTGTGATTATGCTTTGCTTGTATTGCTCTCACCATTCTAACTAATGTTGCCTTCTTCTTACCCTGCAAGTTCCTTTGTTCTCCATTGTCATCCAAACACTCAATAGCTTTGTCATAACAGTCCAACTTAGTCCTGTGAATATACAACTAGTCCATACCCAAAGCATGATATATGATCCCAACAACAATACATTCAAATGTGTTGAGGTAGGCATACAATTCAACTCGAATGCATAAACTCTTACCCAGTGCTGTGCTCTCTTCTTTGTACTTGTAGCCAACTGTACTCCAGGATTCTGCACGCACTTGTTTATTCAAACCACACTTATCCACCAAATTAGGACTAACATAACTATAATTAGATCTAGGGTCAATGAAAAAAGAAAAAACTTGATCACAAAGCTTACCATCCATCTCAATAATATGTGCCTAGTGACCTTCCTGCCTATTATCCAACGCTACATAGATCTATGGAATGATTTTTCCAACACCCACAACTGTATGAGCTTCTTGTGCATTTTAAATTTAAGGCATACCACCCTAATTATATGGACTATCCCTCTTAAGATTATCCTTACCACATGTCCAATAGTGAAACCATCCTGTACTAGTACCATTATTTCCTTGCCCTCCAGGATGTGAGCCATTAAACTTCTTGTAAGGTGAAACATTTTCTTTCTCACCTGCATGCAAAGGTCTTATCTAATTTGGCTTCCATTTTCCTTTAACCTTATCTTTCCCTTTCCAACCTTGCTAAGATTATGTCTTCTGATTTGATTTCTCACAACAATGCTTCAATTTCTGAATGACTTCTTCAAGTGACTGAGGCTCACCATACTCAATCGGTCTCTAAATGCTAATGGAAATCCACTGAAAAATCTTTGAACTCTGGTGTTCTCATCCTTAAGATATGATACATATATCAATAACTCTAGGAACTTAGTCGTGTACTCCTCATCTGTCATCAATCCCATCTTTAGCTCATAGAATTCCTTGGCTTTACTATTGTATCACCGCTCTGACAAGTATTTGTTTTTGAAAAGTCTCTTGAATTCATGACAACTCAAGTCTTCTATCATGATGTCTCTATACTTTTTTACATCTTCATGCAATATGTATGCTTTCCCTTTGAGGCTGAAGATAGATATTTTAGCCTTCACATTATTTGTGTATTCATGCAACTCAAATAATTTCCTCATCCTAAGTAACATGCCTCTACATCTTCCAGATTCTTCAAATATCCATAAAATGTAGGTGGCTTCGATTTCTTAAATTCATCTAGAAAATATCCCCTATCACTCTCCTATAGAAAATATGTGACCGCTTAACCTGATAATGCAATTTAAATCAAATTAGAATACTATAACCTACTTCTACTATCAATTTGCGGAAGCTTAAAGATTGAGTTGAACAATATAACCAGAAGAAGAAGAATCAGTGGCACAATAAACATGAAAATACTTTGGGGAAAGTCGCAGATAAAAACCGCACACTATTGTATTATCATACATGGTGGAAATACATAGTAATTATACAAAGCCTTAGCTCTCACAACTAGCCAGCTCTCAGTACAATCCTAACATATGCTCACAGGAAATCTTGGCTTCTCTCCATCCTTCATCTCTGCCCTCCAAGCTCCTATTTCCTTGCATTATTCCTTGTGGATGATTAGCCTATTACCAAGTGGAAAAACAAGCCTTCAAAACTACGCAATCCTCAAGGATGAATCCTTGACTACATGCATGAGTTTTCTCCATGAGAAAACACATGCAACTGATAGTACACTGTCCTTGAACATTAATCTCAACTGGGTATTTCTCAGAATAGACATGCATGAGTTTCTGATGAGGTAATCTTCAGTTAACTGGAGTATCACTAGTTGAGCGCATTAATGCATCAACTGACTGTTATCTCACTATTAGTTCGTCAAACAGTTTGGAACTAATTTAACTGGAATTAACTCAGTAAACTGATTTAACTAATTACAACTCAAATATAACACAATTTTATCTCCTTAATTGAAGGGAAAACTCTTGCATGACTTCAGAAAGACTTCTAACTTGAATTTCTCCAACTAATTAATTTAAAATAAATTAATTAGTTATTTTCGAGTAACTGTTAAGACTAAATTTGATTTTAATTCACAATTTAATTAAAGGAAAAATTAAATTGGAATATTCTTGTTGCCATATTTCAACACTCCCTCTCAATAAGAAAGGGATTATTTGCCACCCCGATCCTGTCCCTATGGAACTCGAATTTACACTTTGATAGTGCCTTTGTCAAAATGTCAGCATCTTGCTCCTTTATCGAAACATACTGCAGCAGCATGATCCTCCTCACTACACAGTCTCTGAGATGATGATGCCAGATGTTGATGTGCTTGGACCTATCATGAAATACTAGATTCTCAGAGAGTTTGATACAACTCTGATTATCACAATAGATCACAGTTGGATCCATCCTCTGATCAAATAAACCAACTAGGAATTTTTGCATCCAGATGGCCTCACATGTTGCCTGACTTACAACTATGTATTCTACCTCTACTGAGCTGAGTGCAACCGACCTCTGTTTCTTGCTATACCAAGAAACTGTCATTGGCCCATGGTTGAAAATCCCTCCTGATGTGCTCTTCCAATCTGATGGACTCCCTGCCCAACCTGCATCAGTGAAGCCCTGTAGCTTCACTCCCTCTATCCATCTGTACCATAATCCATACTAAGACGTGCCTTTGAAGTATCTCAATACATGCTTTGTTGCCTTCCAAAACATTTTGGTAGGTTGAACCATCACTTGACTTAGCTGATTCACCGCATAGCATAAATCTGGTCATGTGTTCATTAAGTACACCTGTGAACCCACAAGCTACCTATACACAGTAGCCTCTACCATTTCTCTTGAAGTAGTAACCTCCTTCCTCTAGTTACATGCTAGAGGAGTTTGCATGGGCTTGCACTTCTCCATGTGGAATCTCCTGAGTATCGCGTTGGCATACTTGCCCTGAGACACAAACAAATCCCCATCCTTCTGCCACACTTCCATGCCAAGGAAGTAATGCATGAGACCGATGTCTTTCATCTCAAATTCTCTTGCAAGGTACTCCTTGCAAGCAGTGATCAAATGATTATCACCAATCAAATTGAGATCATCAACATAAAGTACAATGATCAACAACTTACCTTTCACCACGATGTGGTACAGGTTCGCATCCACTTCACTCTTTGTGAAGTCCAACCTGGTGAAGTAGTTATCTATCCTGGTCTACCAAGCACGAGGTGCTAGCTTCAGCCCATACAACACTCTCTTGAGTCGGCACACATGTGACTCACAATCAAAGGTCTCAAAACCTTATGGCTGCTCTATGTACACCTCCTCCTCAATCTGGCCATTGAGGAATGCAATCTTCACATCCATCTAATGGATCTTCCAACCCATATTTGTTGATACTGCTGACATAGATCTTGTTGGATACCTATACCAATAGGTTTCATATTTCATGATTGGAAAATTCAAATGCCAAATATGCTCTGCTTTGCTGGTACAAAGATCCCATATTTTCAAGGAAAAGAAAGGTGTGTACATGCCTTCATGACTATTAAAGTTTTGATGGATGGTCCAACAGCCTAATCTGGATCATGCCATGTTTCAATTTTTCTGTTGTAGAATAGAGAAAGAAATCTGTCCAAACTGTTTAAATCTTGGCAGATCAGTAGTTAGGCAGAGAAACTAAGGTTCCCAACTGCTTAATCTGGGGCCTTGGAAGAAATAGGGGTAGTGCTAAATAGGAAATCAAAGGGAGAAGCCAATGGAAAAGAAAAGGCACATGAAGGGTCTGCAAGTCCAAGTGCACCCTCCAAGAAGAAACAAAAAATGCTAGGCAAAGTAGTTGGGTAGGTAGATGGGGTTGCAGAAGTGGTGTTCCTAACAAGCTGAATTTTGCTAATCAAATACAAGAAAAACAACATAGTGAAGCATGTCTAACTTCCCTTTTTCCTGATTCATAACTCATTACTAACCTCCCTTCACCAGTTGTGATTATGAAAGAATTCAAGGTTTTATGTTGGTCCTTATTGCCTTTAGAAGCCACACTTCTTGTGTAAAGTTCTTTTCATTTTGATCTACTCTTTAAACTAAGTTATTTTCAAGAAAACTTAGTAATTTGACTCTTCATTCACCTTCTCCCTCCATATTAACCTCTAACCTTTATTATCTAGCTTCCTATGTTTCCCTTTCCCTACTATTATAACACCATGGTGTATAAACCCTAAGAATTCTATAAATATCCCTTCCTTGGCATTATAGCCATATGTTTTAGTACTAGGGAGTTGAATTAACATCTGGTTAGCTCAAGAACCCAAGCCTAACCTCTTATCTCCCCAGAACTCACTGGCCCATTCAATCCTTCACTTTGCCTAAAAACCCTTGAAAAAACCCTTTTTGCACCCTTATACCTGCTCAAAAGCAAAATATACTCAAAAACCCACTTTCTCCGCCTTATCCTAAGGTCGGGACCAATTTGTGCCTTTTTTATGAAATCCCATTAAAAACCCACTTATCCTAAGTTTTTAATACCTTAAGCGATGTTGCGAAAAATCATTGATAAACCATAGTTTCGCCTTTTTTCCAAAGTTCATGGCTAGATATGATTTAACAAAGAAATACATTGCAAAACCATCAAATTCTTTAATATTTCGAAGGGTCCCGTCGGGCGCAAGTTCCAAGGAAAATGATATTTTAATCCCCGCCTGATGACCGTATCCTCCATGCAGATCCCTGGCTCGATGATCGTCCGATCAAGCCTTTCAAATCCAACAGTCGACGCAAATTTCGAACCGGCCCCGACGTCCAATAGATATCGTCTGATATCTGTTAGACGCTGATGTCACGCGGGGTCCACGCGTCGCCTCCAAATTCCATCGGAGCCCCCTCTGACCGATTCCTCGGCGTATAGTAGGTGGTCCGATATCGCGCCACCTGTTTGCCGACGTCAGCGCCCTCTCACTGCCTGTGTCAATGCCACGACCGCGCGCCCTGTCCACCATTACGCCACCTGACCGCCACCTCACCGCCCCCGTGGACCGTTCATAGGCCGCCACGTCACCCCACCCTGACCCACCTGGTGACATCATGCTGACGTCATTTAAAAAAGGCGCCAATGACCCGAAAAAGCCATATTTTGTCAATTTTTGCGTGTTTTTTGCACTTTTTGCAAAAAACATTGCTGCGCCCTCTACATGCATTTTACGACCAAAACTTCACCAACCTGCTCGAAACAACCAGGAGATATTTAGCGCGCCTACCCACCTGCTTTTCCGACCCAGGGCATCGATTTACCAGGTATTTGTCGATGAAAACTTCTCTAGAAACTGGTTTTTCTCTGTAATAACAAAAATTCACTAAGAGCGCAGAAAACGCATAATTCACCAGAAAACTACCTGCACCCAGCTCCCTCTTGAAAAGTTAACGGTCGAAATTCACTAGCTGAGCCATTTAGGCTGAATTTTCACTGAAAACCCGCATTTTTCGTTCGCGCAGTCGTGAACTAAAACCCAGAACCTACACTCAATTGTTGAGAAAGGTCTGTTAAAGGTTAAAACTTGCCTCCTCAAGGAACTAAAACAGTATTTCACTTGCTGCAGACTTGCCCTGTTACCCTGCATTTCTCAATTTTCCCTCTTCGCTCAGGCAGTGCTCTTCCAGCCTAAGAAACAGCAGTTTATTTGCCAAACAGAATCCAAGTAACCATGGAGACCCCAGTTGCACCAGTTGCCCTCAATGTTGCTCCCTTAAATGCCCCACAGAGAGAATTGGAGTGGCAGGATTTGGCAGACTTGGACTACCAAATCTCAGAGGACTCCTCATCAAAATGCAAGTTCCACCTTCACCTGCCGAATGAGCTTAAGGCCAAACATAAGGATGGGACAGACATACTAGGCATTTGGGATTCCTTCCTCCCAATATTCAAGCTCCCTCAGGTCAACCAATTCCCTGACCTGATTCATCTATGTGCTGTCTGCTATGACCCCATGCAAAGAGCTGTGCTTGACCCTTCAAGCTCAGTGGTATTCTACATAACCCCTGAGGCCATTAGAGAGATGCTGCAGTTCAAGACCCAGAAGAAATTGGTCCCCTTGTCTCTATTGGATTTGATCAACCAAGGAGCTAAGATGCTAACAAATGCACAAATCCTAAAGCTCAACCAATTGTTCATTACAAACTCTGACACTGTGCTGTACCCTCCTATTTTTGATGGCTACCTCAATCAACTAGGTATAGATCTTGCATACATGATCAGTTCCATCTTGGGGTACAAATCACTTCAATTTATTGATGAAATTGTACTAGTAATGATGACTTTGTTCTCCCCTGGCAAGAGTCCAATCTACTATGATTATGCCACATATATTTCAGATAAGATGCATGAGCAGTTCTTGAACCTGTCAAGAGAGAAGGTGTTCAGATACACCTCCTACATCAACCACCTTATTCTATATTATCAACATGAGAAGTTCTCCTTCGTTGTTAGGAGAACAGATGCAGAAGGCAATCCAAGGTCAGTAGTGTACTGGACATCAGTATTTCATAACAACACCTACTCTCCATATACCTACTATGAGTTCATAGACCTCTTCATCCACCCAGCCATGTCTTTATTCCTAAGCTCGCCTCCTCCAAGACTGATTGATGAGATGCAGAGGATCCTGCAGCTATCCAAGGTGTACAGCATAGGGGATTGGTACTTTTACCAACACTACACCGTAATCAGAATATATGGGTGTGAATTATGCTCATACAAATTGCCCAAGTATGTGCCTATGAGACTATTTGCCCTTGAATATTTCAGGCAATTTGGGAATGCTGATATGGTACACTTTGCAGGCAAGGGCAAGAAGGCGCAGCTAAAGGTGAAAAATCGATTGGGCCACCTTGTCTTGAACAAAAGGGAAGGCTGGAAAGAAGCTGATAGAAAACTAGAATGCCTGGGCCTGAAAAACCAGCTTCCTATGGAAACCCTATGACCCTAATCATTCCATATCACTCAGAAGGCTAAAATATAAGCTCTCTGGCTATGACCATGTGAGTTTGCCCCACATTGAAAAATTTGCCAACCAGCCAAAATGGAAAAGGGGCACACTGGAGGAACCGGTCACACAAGAAGAATTGAATGAAAGAGCTAGAAGGCATCTTCTGAAAATGGCTGACTTGGAATCTCCTCCACAGGTATTCGCTCTGCCAAAGCCTCAACAGGCAGCAGCGCTCATCACTACAAACATCAGAGCAGTCCAAACCACAAGCCAAGCTAGAGCAAAGGCAAGGAGAAGGACAGAAGGGCAACAGGAAAGTAGGGAACAGGTGTAGCCACCCCAACAGGTACAGCAGCAAAAAGAGCAACAGGTACAGGGGGAACAGATAGCAGAGGCCCCAATGGCCACCCAGCAGCAACCAGCACAAATGGCACCCCCAAGGCAAGATTCAAGGATTGACTCTTCTGTCCTCCAAACCCCTCAAAGGGAGGACGTGAACAGAAAAAGAAACAGAGAAACTCCCCTTACTGCATCACCAAACCAAGGGGAGAAGAGGTAAAGACTAAACCCCTTCTCTGAAGAAGAAATGCCAATGGGGCAGACTTCAGGAACAGGCCTGCCCAGCATGGAGGCCTCAGCGAGCTCCTTCCAACAGGAGCAAGACAGGGCAGCAGTAGGAGAAGTGAGCTCCTCAGGACAAAGGAGGGAAGGTGAGAAAAGCATCAAGCATCAGTTTAAAGACATCAAAAGCAGAAATGAACCATTAAAGTTGCAGCTATATAATCACCTATTGAAAATGGCTCCTACGAACCAGCAAAGGCTCATGTCTGTATATGATGCACATGAAGGAAATGATCATGAGCCATTTTACACCAACAGTGCAGCAACCACAATCAGCTGCAGATTATATCAGGACCAACCTGGAGTTCCTGTCCAAATACATCCACCCAATGGATCAAATAGAGTTGCACAAACAAACGGGTGAGATGGTCTATGCCACATTGGCAGATAAGACCCTAGTAAACTATAGGCTGCAAAATAGCCTAAATAACACCGCTACACAGCTTGAGCTGGAAAGGGCTTCCTCTCAAGCTAAGGACAATAGGGTCAAAGCTCTGGAGGAAATTATAATAGAGCTTGGGCATGATCCCAAAGATGTTAAAGCAGTGCAAGAAATCCTGAAGCTGAGGGATGCTGATATGGCAGCATTGAGAAAGATGTTGAAAATCCCAGCAACTATTCATCCCCAAATAGAAGAGGTTTCCCAGCTCAGGCAAGAGAAGGATGCAGCTGCTATGCTCATGACATTATACAAAGAGCTCATCCATACTTAAGAAAAGCTGCAAGAATCAGAGGCTACCCTACAAGCAGCTTTACAGCAAAAAGAGGCAGGGAAAACCTCACAACCTCCTCCACAAACAATAAATATTGAGGAAATCCCTCAAACCACTACCCCTCCCAGCCAACAGGAACAACAGGCAGCTCCATCCACCTCAGCACCAACAACAGAGCAGCCTGAAAGCCTTGATATGCAAAAGCTGAGAAATGAAATACAAGTCTTGGAGTCTCAGATGTCTGAGCTAAATCAAGCCAAGGACAGTCTGGCAAAAATCAATGAAAAATATGACAAGTCCAAGCAAAATGTGGTTGAAAGAGAGAGGGAGGTAAAGGCCCTCAAGAAAAGGATAACTGAGCTAGAAAAAGAGCTCATACTAGACAAGGTCACATCTGAGCTTAAAAGGGTCATATGGGGCAATATTGGCCATTCTATCACACATCAGTGGGAGTATATTGAGGCCATCCATGAGCAAATAACGCTCATTGGAAAAGCACATAGAGAGATACAACGAGCAAGGGCATCTCTAGGCAGTATGCCTGAGATTGCCGCTAGAATGATAAATGTGCTAAACTACAGAACAAGCTCCCAGCTCATCAAAATGGGAATTGGAAACAGGACAGAGACCATCTCACTGATAAAAAGGGTCCTGACATTGAGAAACCTAATTCAGACCCTGGAAAGAAGAGTCCAGGATATGCAAGCAGACATCAACAAGTTCCAGAACAGGTTCATGGCATTGCAAAACAGGGGTCTGCCTAGCCTGCTGGAGCCATCAGGAAAGTTGCTCTCACATGAGAAATATGCTAAGAGAGTGAGCACTTTTGCAGTAAATCAAATCTCAGAGGCAGCAAGTTCATCAGCAACAGGACCAGTAACAGGGCAGATCCTCTTCAACAGGGTGGAGAGTCTGTTTTTTATCATGAATGAAATCACACACTTGTTTGATGAGCCTCCCCATTTTTACAAATACACAGAGGCAGATGAGACCATGGGGTCAATTTTGAAGCATCAATTGCCTACACCGAATGTGTGGGAAAATTTGATACAATTACTGTTAAATCAAAGTCAGTAATTATGATTTTACTTTTTGAAAATATTTAAATTTTCATACACAGGAAGATAAAGACACATCAGCAGGTATGCAGAAAGAGGCTAAGCCAACTCAGCACAAGTATTCGGCCACCACAGCAGCACGAGCAGTCATAGGTGACAGGGCCGAGAAGCTACAGGAAAACACAGTTGCACAGACATGTCATTCAGCAGTTATAACAAAGCGCTCAACCGACTCCGTGAGCACCAAAGGTCAAAATTGTTCTGACAGGAGTTAAGAGCCTTTAAAGTTTATTAAAAATTGTAATAACTTTTCATCTGCATTCTCTGTACGAGTTAAAGAAGATATTTTCCCTCTCAGATGACTCAATGCCTGAGATATTTTGTATGAAACTGCTATATATTCCCCCTTGCACTTGTTAGCAGGGGTTGGAGATTGGATGTAGGAAATATTTTTCATATCTATTCTGCTCCTCTTCTACTCTAATTCTCAGAGAAATAATACAAAGAATGATGGAATTTCCAAAGCTCTGTGTTATTTGATCTTGTCTGGTGCTTGGCTGAAAGCTGCAGGATTCCTGCGTATCTCATGACTCAATAAGTTTCTCTTGTACTTTTTCGTTATATGTTTGTTGATCCTTCATATATGTTTCATGTTTCCATGTTTGAACTGTTAAATAGAAAGGAAAAAGAATAGTTCAGGACTTAATCACAGATTACCCTGAGCTCAATCTAAGCTATTTTGAATGTCTTTTCTTCAGTTATGGTAATGAAAGTGTAATTCTTAATTGCTACCTTTCACACTATATCATCACAGTGATTTATTATTTCAGGAATTCAAGTTTGCTCCTGAGGAATACATCCCTTTTCTCACATCCCAGCTTAGTGAAAAATTCTTAACTGCTTTTCACTAGTTGTTTACACTCCATAATCTCAATTTAAAGTTTGTTTCATGAAATATCTAAACGGCCCTGTAACTCCAGTTGCATCAAACCCAAGATTTCAAATAACCAATAGCCACAGACTCCAATGCCCAATGGATTAATTTCACTTGCAGAACTACAATTTTAAAGTTTTAGAAAGACATCCTCCCAACCAAACATAAATCAAAGAAACCTTTCACTTCATAACTAGCCTAAAATCTCCATAGAACAGAGACAAACCTTACAGAGAGAGCCCTCTCTGATTACAGCGGGGCTAGAAGCTGTAGTCCAAAGATTGGTTAGTGGTTACCCCGGCCGTATTCCCTTGGGAGTCATAGGGAACAACCTGGGTGTTAACATAAATGGCGACTCCGCTGGGGACCTTCAGGATTTAGATCATACTGTATGTCTGCTAAAATTACACTTGAAATCTGAATATCAGTTAAGAAGCCTTTAAAGCTGTTTCTGTACTAACGCTCACAGCCTCAAGGAAAAGTTGATTCAGGTATCCTTTATACTCATTTGGAGATACATAGAGCCTTTCAAAATCTTGTCCAGTCCTTGCTATACAAAATTTTCCTAAAAAACCCAAAAAGACCAACTCAGAAGCTGGCTCCCAAAAAGAATCTTCGGTACAGTAGGGCAAATCCTGACCCAAACCCCCCTACTGTCTTTGAAAATCCTAATATAATCCCCAAAATTATCAAGAAACAGCAAGGGCCAGACAATCTTGCTGACTTAAGTCCAGAGACAGTTCACCTCAACCCCATCTCCACTCCAATCAAGGTTCTTTTTCGTTCCACCCCTAATTCCCCTAGTTCTCCATCCACATCTCAAAGCCCTCCACCCACATCCTCGTCCCCCACACATACTCCCTTGACCAACACTCTAAGTTCTGCCATACCTATTACCCCTGTGGTACCCATTGTTCCTTTTATCCCAGTTGTCCCTGTGAATCCCCCAAACCTTGTGAATATGGCTATGAGATATGCACCTCTGCAATTACCTGCCAATCCTGTAGCTCTACCTCAGGATTACCAAGCCAAAATCTCATATTTTGACTCCACTG
>APFE031699992.1:65971-98073 GCA_000404065.3 Pinus taeda | reverse complement strand
CCCTCAAAGGGAGGACGTAAACAGAAAAAGAGATAGGGAAACTCCCCTTACCGCATCACCAGAGAAGAGGCAAAGATTGAATCCCTTCTCTGAAGAAGAAATGCTAATGGGGCAGACTTCAGGAACAGGCCTGCCCAGCATGGAGGCCTCAGCCAGCTCCTTCCAACAGGAGCAAGACAGGGCAGTAGTAGGAGAAGTGAGCTCCTCAGGACAAAGGAGGCAAGGTGAGAAAAGCATTAAGCAGCAGTTTAAGGATATCAAGAGCAGAAATGAACCATTAAAGCTGCAACTTTACAATCACCTATTGAAAATGTCTCCTACAAACCAGCAAAGGCTCATGTCTACATATGATACACATGAAGGAAAGATGATCATGAGCCATTTTACACCAACAGTGCAGCAACCACAATCAGCTGCAGATTACATCAGGACCAACCTAGAGGTCCTGTCAAAAGACATCCACCCAATGGATCAAATAGAGCTGCATAAACAGACGGGTGAGATGGTCTATGCCACATTGGCAGACAAGACCCTAGTAAACTATAGGCTGCAAAATAGCCTAAATAACACCGTTGCACAGCTTGAGCTGGAAAGGGCTTCCTCTCAAGCTAAGGACAATAGGATCAAAGCTCTGGAAGAAATTATAATAGAGCTTGGGCATGATCCCAAAGATGTTAAAGCAGTACAAGAAATCCTGAAGCTGAGGGATGATGATATGGCAGCATTAAAAAAGATGTTAAAAATCCCAGCAACTCTTCATCCCCAAACAGAAGAGGTTGCCCAGCTCAGGCAGGAAAGGATGCAGTTGCTCTGCTAATGACATTATACAAAGAGCTCATCCATACTCAGGAAAAACTGCAGGAATCAGAGGCCACCTTGCAGGCAGCATTACAGCAGAAGGAGGCAGGGCAAACTTCACAACCTCCTCCACAAACAATAAATCTTGAGGAAAAACCTCAAACCGCTGCCCCTCCCAGCCAGCAGGTACAACAGGCAACACCATCCACCTCAGCACCAACAACAGAGCAGGCTGAAAGCCTAGACATGCAGAAACTGAGGAATGACATTCAAGTCTTGGAGTCTCAAATGTCTGAGCTAAATCAAGCCAAGGACAGTCTGGCAAAAATCAATGAAAAATATGACAATTCCAAGCAGAATTTGGCCGTAAATGGAGAGGGAGGAAAGGCCTCAAGAAAAGGATAACTGTCTAGAAAAGAGCTCCACTAGAACAAGGTCACATTCTGAGCTCAAAAGGTCGATATGGGGCCATACGTTGGCCAATCTATCATAGATCAGTGGGAGTATATTGAGGCCATCCATGAGAAAATAACGCTCATTGGAAAAGCACATAGAGAGATACAACGAGCAAGGGCATCTCTAGGCAGTATGCCTGAGATTGCCACTAGAATGATAAATGTGCTAAACTACAGAACAAGCTCCCAGCTCATTAAAATGGGAATTGGAAACAGGACAAAGACCATCTCGTTGATAAAGAGGGTCCTGACATTGAGAAACCTGATTCAGACCCTGGAAAGAAGAGTCCAGGACATGCAAGCAGACATCAGCAAGTTTCAGAATAGGTTTATGGCACTGCAAAACAGGGGTCTGCCTAGCCTGCTGGAGCCATCAGGGAAGTTTCTCTCACATGAGAAATATGCTAAGAGAGTGAGCACTTTTGCAGGAAATCAGATTTCAGAAGCAGCCAGTTCATCAACAACAACAGGACCAGTAACAGGGCAGATCCTCTTCAACAAGGTGGAAAGTCTGTTTTTTATTATGAATGAAATCACACATTTGTTTGATGAGCCTCCCCATTTTTACAAATATAAAAAGTCCGATGAGACCATGGGGTCAATTTTGAAGCATCAATTGCCTACACCAGAGGTGTGGGAAAATTTGATACAATTACTGTTAAATCAAAGTCAGTAATTATGATTTTACTTTTTGAAAATATTTAAATTTTCATACACAGGAAGATAAAGACACATCAGCAGGTATCCAGAAAGAGGCTGAGCCAACTCAGCACAAGTATTCGGCCACCACAGCAGCATGAGCAGTCACAGGTGACAGGGCCGAGAAGCTACAGGAAAACACAGCTGCATAGACACGTCATTCAGCAGTTATAACAAAGCGCTCAACTGACTCCGTGAGCTCCAAAGGTCAAAATTGTTCTGACAGGAGTTAAGAGCCTTTAAAGTTTATTAAAAATTGTAATAAATTTTCATCTGCATTCTCTGTACGAGTTAAAGAAGATATTTTCCCTCTCAGATGACTTAATGCCTGAGATATTTTGTATGAAACTGCTATATATTCCCCCTCGCACTTGTTAGCAGGGGTTGGAGATTGGATGTAGGAAATCTTTTTCATATCTATTCTGCTCCTCTTCTACTGTAATTCTCAGAGAAATAATACAAAGGATGATGGAATTTCCAAAGCTCTGTGTTATTTGATCTTGTTTGGTGCTTGGCTGAAAGTTGCAGGATTCCTGCGTATCTCATGACTCAATAAGTTTCTCTTGTACTTTTTCGTTATATGTTTGTTGATCCTTCATATATGTTTCATGTTTCCATGTTTGAACTGTTAAATAGCAAGGAAAAAGAATAGTTCAGGACTTAATCACAGATTACCCTGAACTCAATCGAAGCTATTTTGAATGTCTTTTCTTCAGTGATGGTAATGAAAGTGTAATTCTGAATTGCTACCTTTCACACTATATCATCACAGTGATTTATTATTTCAGGAATTCAAGTTTGCTCCTGAGGAATACATCCCTTTTCTCACATCCCAGCTTAGTGAAAAATTCTTAACTACTTTTCACTGGTTGTTTACACTCCATAATCTCAATTTAAAGTTTGTTTCATGAAATATCTAAACGGCCCTGTAACTCCAGTTGCATCAAACCCAAGATTTCAAATAACCAACAACCACAGACTCCATTGCCCAATGGATTAATTTCACCTGCAGAACTACAATTTTAAAGTTTTAGAAAGACATCCTCCCAACCAAACATAAATCAAAGAAACCTTTCACTTCATAACTAGCCTAAAATCTCCATAGAATAGAGACAAACCTTACATAGAGAGCCCTCTCTGATTACAGCTGGGTTAGAAGCTGTAATCCAAAGATTGGTTAGTGGTTACCCCGGCTGTATTCCCTTGGGAGTCATAGGGAACAACCTGGGTGTTAACAGATCTGATAGATGAGTACCTTGTGACATGAGCAAAATTCTCATCATAGTCAATCCCCTCGACTTGTGAAAAGCCATGAGCAACAAATCTTGCCTTATGCTTCTCCACACTACGATTAGCAGCTTGCTTTACCTTGTAAAGCCAATGGGAACTCACAACTGACTTGTTCTTCGGTCTCAGAACCACTTTCCAAACACTGTTATGAACTATGGATTCATACTCCTCCACCATAGCATCAACCCAAATTGGTTGCTGCAATGCTTCCTCAAAGGAAGATGGCTTAGTCTCAACACATTCCCCAGCAAGGGCCATGTATCCAGTGTACCTCTCAGGTGACATCCCCTATCTGTGCTGAGAAGATGGTGCTCACACATTCTCTCTTGCATCCTCCATCTCTGGAAGAATTTGCTTGAGTGGATGTCTCCACTTCTTGAACCTCTGCATGTGGCTGATCTACATAAGTCTGAGGCTCCTCCTCCTTAGGAACTAACAGTTCCTCCGCAGCCTGTAGTTGGGGCTCCCTCTCAAGTGAAACTCACATGGCATTCTGCTCATCAAACTTGAGATCTTTGTGAACCACTTTCCTTCAACTGGTAGGCAAGTACACCTGATAGTTGTGAGGTGTATTAGTGTACCCCACAAATATCCCCAACTCTGTTGTCAACTCAAGCTTCTTCTAGGTATCCTTTGTCACATGGAAATATACTGATGAGCCAAAGATCCTAAAGTGACCCACATCTGGTCTCTTACTGGAGAAAGCTTCACCTGGTGTCTTCATGCCAAGTATGCAATGTGGGCTTCTATTCTGCAAATAGACTGTTGTGTTGCATGCTTGAGCCCACAAGTGAAGTGGTAGGCCTTGGTCATGTAGCATTGTCTGTGCTTCCCCTACAATAGTTTTATTCTTCCTCTCGGCCACCCCATTCTGCTATGGGTTATGAGGTGCCATGAATTATTGTTTAATTCCTTTCGCTGCACAAAAGTCCTTAAACTCTTGAGAGACATATTCTCCACTGTTGTCGCTTTGAACTCACAAAGCTTTGTGAAAGTTTGATCGTTCTTCTACATGAAATAAATCCAACATTTATGAGAATAGTCATCAATGAAAATCACATAATACCTTTGCTTCACTATGGATTCCATCGAGAATGGTCCACACAAATCAATATGAACTCGCTCTAAGATAGCCTCGCTTAACTGTCTCGATCATGAAAGGAAGACTTGGTGTACTTTCCCAAGGTACAACCTTTGCATGTGTCAACTTGCTTAAGTTTACCTTTGGGAAGTCCTCTAGATATATGTTGCATTATCTTTAAAGCCCCATGATGCAAATCACCCAATCACTTATGCCACAACTTTCCAATGTCTTGGCTTTGCACCAATTCTGCTTTCGTATTCAATGCTGCACAATCATCTACCTCTAGTTTATAGAGATTCTTCACCTGAATCCCTATCCTCTTGGTTTGACCCATGGCTGTGTGTCTTAGGAACACCTTTCCTTTACGGAAGACAACATCGTAGCCTTTTTCCTCCAACATCACGACCAATACCAAGTTCTTCTTTAGTCCAGGCACATATGTAACATCTGTCAAGGTGAGAGGAGCTCAATGCTCCCTCTGAAAAGCAACCATGCCCACTCCTTAAACACTATACCTTCTATCGTCACCCATCTCTATGCACATATTGAGGTCTTTCTCCTCCAAGGCACTGAATAAATTTTTATCACTGGTCATGTGGAATGAGGCTCCACTATCAAGATACCAGACATGACCCATCATCGATGACACCATGCATGCGATGATGTTAAAGTCCATTTCAAATTGATAGGCTAATGCCTCACCTTTCGATCGGACTTCTTTGATGGGCAATTAGTTGCATAATATCCCATCTTGTGACAATTAAAGCATCTTAATTTAGACATGTCAACCTTCTTCCCTCCATGAGAAGAATTCAATTTGAAATGGGAAGCCCTCCCCTTCCCTTTCCTTGCCTTACTTGCTAAGGCCATATTTTCTTCATCATCATTCTTGGATGAAGAACCATCTTGTGTGCTCCTCCTGTTCTCCTCCTGCATAAGATCTAACCACAGTCGTTCCCAATCCGATAGTCTCTCCCTTCCATTAATAGAGTCCTGGTAGCTATTCCAACTCTTTGGAAGGCCAAGGAGAGCGAGCCTCACCATATCATCATTGGTATTAGTTTTTACCACATTTCCAAGCTCATCTCTGCAGGTGGTGAGCTTGTTCAGATATTTGGAAATAGCATTTCCCTTCTCCATCTTGATTCTTCGAAGATTATCCTTGAGTGCCAATTTCCTTTGGTTGATACTGTTTTGGTAGAGGTCCTTCAATGTCTTCCACAATGAAAATGGAGTATCCTTCCCATGGATACTCGAGACAATATGGTCTCGAACTCCATCAAGGATGATCCGTATCACCTTCACCACACACTTCTTCCACTCAGCCAACTCTTGTGCATTAGTTGAAGTTTGCTTTGGGATTTCTTGATCAATGAATTCCTTCAAGCCATTGTCTTCTAATACAGCGTCCATTCTATCTTTCCATGCTATGTAATTCGAGCTACCTTCCAAGGCATACTTGAGGGTCTCAAGCCATAGAATACCATTGGCCAACCTTGAAGTATGATATGAATTCGATTTGCACCTGCAACCCCAAACTTAAAACTTCAAATTCTCTTCTCAGTATACTGTTCATAGCTTCGATACCATGTAGAAAATATGTGATAGGTTAACCCGATAATGCAATATAAATCAAAGTAGAATACTATAACCTACTTCTACTATCAATTTGCAGAAGCTTAAAGATTGAGCTGAACAATATAACTAGAAGAAGAAGAATCAATGGCACAATACACATGAAAATACTTTGGGAAAGTCTAAGATAAAAACCCCACACTATTGTATTATCATACATGGTGGAAATACATAGTAATTATACAAAGCCTTAGCTCTCACAGCTAGCCAGCTCTCAGTACAATCCTCACAGATGCTCACAGGCAATCTTGGATTCTCTCCAGCCTTCCTCTCTGCCCTCCAAGCTCCTATTTCCTTGCACCATTCCTTGTGGATGTATTAGCCTATTACCAAGTGGAAAAACAAGCCTTCAAAACTACGCAATCCTCAAGGATGAATCCTTGACTGCATGCATGATTTTTCTCATTGAGAAAACACATGCAACTAATAGTACACTATCCCTGAACATTAATCTCAACTGGGTCTTTCTCAGAATATACATGCATGAGTTTCTGATGAGAAAATCTTCAGTTAACTAGAGTAGCACTAGTTGAGTGCATTAATGCATCAACTAATTGTTAACTCACTATTAGTTCCTCAAATAGTTTGGAACTAATTTAATTGGACTTAACTCAGTAAATTGAGTTAAATAATTACAACTAAAATATAACTCAATCTTATCTCCTTAATTTAAGGGATAAGTCTTGCATGACTTCAAAAAGACTTATAACTTTAATTTCTCCAACTAATTAATTTAAAATAAATTAATTAATTATTTCCAAGTAGCTGTTAAGACTAAATTTGATTTTAATTCACAATTTAATTAAAGGACAAATTAAGTTGGAATATTCTTGTTTCCATATTTCAACATCCTCCTATATGAATGATAAAAATGATGATCATAATTCCTGTTAGAACCATAACTAGAATAGAACATGTGTCCATCACCTCTCCTATCTGGAGTATCCAAGCATCTGCCATCTCTGATCTTGTGATCCCTATCCAACTTGTGTCCACCATGCGATCTACTACCATATGCCCCATTTGTCTTGTCTTACTTCGTATGGTTGATTTGAAGCAGTCCTTATCTATGTAATTATGACAAATTGTGAAGGATTACTGCATAAAATTCTACTTGTTTCTCCTGTGCCTAAATGATCCTACCATCATCTACCTTGCAACTTCTTGTTTGTTCCTTCAAACTTCTTAATCTATTTGCTAAGCTAGAAGAATTCCCAACACCAAGTTTCTCATCTGATCGATAGGAGAGTCTAGTGAATGGTAGTCTACCATCTTGCTATTCATCTTGATCTCTTTCATGCAAGTATACCATGTTAGCTTAAACCAAAAAATAACATAATCAACATACCTAAGTATAGCTCTGGGGAGGATATCTCGTTTGCAAGATCATCCAGATTAGTGCAATACATATATAAACATAATCATGTAAGCATATAATCATCTTTTCAACCATCATTGGGTTACAATGCATGACCATACCAACCACATACCATGATCTCCTACACGAAAAATATAACCATAACAATGTATGCATAATGACGTATAGACATTGACATACATAACAAGTGCATAAATGACATACATTCACGACAAATACATTGAACAAAAACACCATCAGCTTTCACACGGTGACACAACTACAACCATGCCTACAAAAAAGGTACATAGACCATGAGCATAAAGAACACATATGCAACCGACATGTATGCATGACGAACACATCCACCCATTGAGTGCAAGGGGTGAACCATGCTCTGATACCACTCTATAACACCCTCCTCCCACATATACCCAAGCTAACTAGTCCACTAGGGTAAACATGTGACGAGAGGCTAGTATGATGTGATTCAACCCTCCATGTATATTTAAGGAAGTGGAAACAATAAAACAAAACCATTATGACCTTCCACACATGCTACAGAACCTTCAGGAGCCAAACAACCCTTCTAGGTCACCAACCCCTGAAACAAATTGACATTTTACTGATCTGGATCCTTAACCACTCCCATGAAAAGCCATGCATGTGACTGAGGCCTTCCAATCACTCCTCTAATAGGTCATGCCAATGATTGTGGACCTTTTTAGGTACTTCTGTGCCAGTGGCCCCAAATATTGAGCCACTTTTTCAGGGCTAGTTCTTAGGCCACTACCCAAAGCTTCATGAAACTTTTAGGAATTTTAAATAGCAACAGAATAAGGCTACTAATGAAATCACTGGTATAAGTAATTGATCTGACTCCTACTAACCATGATAAGCATTTTGTCAAACATGTCACAAATATGTAATCTAGGGGTCATAACAACATATCTGAGCATAGGGTATCATACTTATCTAAAATTCATAAAGAATCATTTTTCCTTATCACAATAGCTACATTATTATCTATTAGGTCATATATTCATTTTACATTCATTTTCCAATCAAAACATGATGAGAGACATACATCAAGTTTGTCATAAAACATACTCATAACCATCATATAACCAATAGAAAAAATAAGGATACAACTGCCATAAAAATCAAATATGGACTAGTATAATTACACATGAAATACCAATTAGAAGGAGCCCTTATTAACATATGAAAAATGCAACCAGGTATGGGACTTCCACATACCACCTGACCATAGATTGGTCTGAACCAAATATTTCTTTCAGCCAATCACCCGTGTGCCATATTCCAAACAAGAATGTGGGATATAAAAAAACCAATCCAGGTTTCCTCAGGATTTATCACAATCTGCACTAGATCACTAGGCCATAAAAAAGCATGAATGCATCCAGATATATCCACCTACATTGTTGGCTTAGTGGGGCCTGACCCAAGTTCATAAGTGATTTAGCCAAGCAAATATTGGTACTACTGGCCCTTTCAACAATAGTACGTGGAGCATGGATAGAGGTCTCACCCGAAGTAGTATGGGAGGGTGCTAGAACCAAGTTTCCACACCCTGAGATGTCTGAGATGAGGTGATTGGTATGCGGTCCAACCTTCACAGTTACTGCACTATGAACTCCTGCAGGTACCCTATGCCCTGTGATAGTGTCTTAGCGCAGTTCTAGCCATAGCGCGACCCATGTTATTTACCCAAGTCTTCCTTAATTAGTCTCCATTAGCTGATTACTTAGATTAAATTCACATATAAGCATTCATATGGGTATTCATCAAGTGCACGCAGTAAATAAATAGAGTAAAAGTAATGTATAACATCAACATAAAGATTCCAGAACAGATGCACAGAACAAACATCTCTTTATTATCTTTCAATCCCAAGTAAAAACCCGACTTTTCCCTACGCACTCAGCTACAGGGGTCCACGCACTCAGCTATAGACTCTACTAGGCCTCTGCGCACTTAGCTGCAGAGCATCCTCCTACTACTACAACCTAGTACACTTCAGATTCCACTCTAGGCTCTAACCATGCCTTTGCTATTCTATCTATTCTCTACTCCCCTTAGCTCTACACTTAGAGCCTTGTTTATTTTTATACAATCCCATGGTCTGCAGACCATGGGTAGGCCAACACATCTTTACATTAAATTACAATTCTTAGGGTGGATAACCCTATGACTCGATTATACAATTTGTGCTCCGTGCCCGTACTTCGTGTAGTTCTACACCATCTTTGACCATGGACAACCCTATGACTCGATTATACAATTCATGCTCTCACCTGTACTTCATGGAGTTCTACGCCATCTTTGACCAAAACTTGGGCTTTAAGCCCTAAAACCTGCTGCGGGGGATCTAATTCCCAGCAAGCCCCAAACACAATCATTGTGACTCATCTCGAGTCACTCTGCTGGTGTGGCAATCTTGGCATGGAGCTCCTCCAACTGTGCTTGTGCTACATGAAGGTCCACATAACACTATTCTGCTGTTTGCTAGATATGCTCTACTCTTTCTGTTGAATGCTCACCGTCAGGGGTAGATCCCTATCTTAAGGCATGCATCACCTTCATTTGTGTGAGCTTTCCTTCGATATCGGTAGTGATGCGAAAGGCCTCATCAATCCATGGCTAGACACGTGCTTTAAGTACTGCCTCCTTTTATCACGTGGCATCCACCTGTTCCTTGAACACCTTCACTTGTTGTAGCTTTGCCAACAACTGGGTCAAGACAATTGTCTGCGTCGTCCCGTGCACACTGTCATACTACACTTGGAGCTCTCGCGCTTCTGTTTCCAGGCACTGTATCATGGGGTCCTTCTATAAGGAAGTGAGGACTACGAGGAATTCTTCAAACATCACAGTACAGTCATGCACTCCCTGTCCTATTTCCTCCAGTGCCTTTTGGATAGCACCAGCGAATTGTTCCCTAACTTTCGGGGGCATGGATCACTGTGCCTTTAATTGCAGTTCGACAATCTAAAGTTTGAGGTCCATCTCTATCCTCATTAGTTCCTCCTTTGCCTTACGGAATCCACTAGCCAATTTGTGAATTCGCACTCCAACTGGTAGGTCTGTTGCAATTTCTAACTCTGGAGTGCTATGACATAATTCCTCTACTATCTTCTCCAACTATTGATTCTATGCCAGTGCTTCATCATGTTGCAAACTAAGCTGCTCAATGTTGATTCGTTGTTTTTTGAGCATTTGTACTGTGCATCCTTCCCTAGCGCGGAGTTCTGTTATCACTCTGTCCTATAGCTGGTATAATATATCGCGTAGAAGAGCATCCAAGTTTAGGCCAAGTCCCTTGATCCAGCCCACCGTGGCTCTGTTCTCCATGCTATCCACTGTCAGTTCTCCTTTAGGCAGCACGATGGTGTTAGCCATGTTGGCCCGCAACAACTACTCTGTTGCCGTTGTACCTGCGGTATCATAGGCAGCTATCATTCCCTCCTATGGGGGCCGCACCTGAAGTTCCTGGAGCTACGTCTAGAGGGCCCCCAAAACAATCTGTTGCTCCATCATTGCTTCCTAGAGTGCTTCCTTGTTGACCTTGCAAACTATGTTGTCGTTGTCATATAGGTCACCCTCTGTGAGCATAATGGGTTCACCATCCAATTTGGAAGCCTTGGTCCTCTTCCGTGGGCCTATTCTTTTCGTATCATGCGACTGTTTCAGTTGTGTAGATGTCATGTTGGGATCCACGCCTTTTGTTGTATCCTCTAACCCCTGTCCCATGGTCAGGTCTGGGCCTCCTTCCTCCTGCATCGTGGTGGGCCTTGTTGCTGGTGTTGCTGCTTTTTCGGTGGCCTTGGTCTACTCTACGGCGACCTTTTTTGCTTCACGGAAAGCCCTTACCTCCTTGGTCAACTACTCATTACACTCCTCCTATGCTATTAGCTTAGTGACATCCTTCTGTTTTTGTACCACTGTCTTATCGCGTGCCACTCGGGTGGCCATGAGTTGAGCACAGTGAAGATGGCATCATCAATCACGATGAAACGAAGTTTTTCTAGTTCTGCACCAGATCCTTACGTGCCTTGATATACACATTGTGCATATCTACCTTGAAGTCTGAAAAGCTTCGCAAACTATCGTACATTGTGGGGGATAGGCGCCGCCTTTTGTTGATCCACATCTGGACGCTCGTCTCCATGAGCACCCAGAAGATCTTGGTCTCGTGGATCCTTGTGGTGTCCTTCATCGCCCGGAGCAACACGTATTCTATCGCCACTGGCAAGTCCTCTTCAAGAGGAGGGAATTGACTGTCCTCAGGCAGTTCCTCTGTCACCAATAAGATAGACAAGAGAAATCACGTGTAGTGGAAGGTCTTACCCTACTCTTGAGCTTCTTTGCAGTTGGTTAGAAATTCTTCACAGAGGAATTTAGCCCAGTTGAATTGGACCCCCTCCATGCATTTTTTGGCTAGCGCAACAACTGTCGCTGGTACCTCGTTACTGCGGCATTTTCTCATCACCTTCTCAACTAACAGCTGGGTGGCTACGCACACCCCTTTCTCTTGAATGCTACTAATTATGTAGCCTCTCTGCTTCTTTTACAACTTGTATTTCTTCTTCATGGCATCTGCAAACACCAAATCTCCGCTTTTACCAGCTATTTCCGCGGGGTCCCTTCCCATATAGGGAAGCTGAGAAATCTTGTGAATAAGCTCTGTTGTGATGGGAATAGGCTCCTCCAGCCACAAGTACCCATTATGCACCAGGAAACATAGTTTCCAGATGACAAAGATCGTAATTGGTGCACGGTGAAAATGCAGCATTCATAGTAGGTGGAATAGCTCAACCTTCTCCACACTGCGCAACCATTTTTGTAGTTCTAACATTGTAACATATCCCTCCTTGCTCTATTTCATGAGTTTGCTAATCTCCAAATGTGGGAACTTTTCACTGTCTGCGAGGTCCCAATCTTTAAATTTCATTGTGGGCACACAGCCCAGAACTGAACCTTCAAATATAATTCCATCTAAAAGGAGTGTGGTTTGGAGTGCGCTCTTAGTGGCATCCAAATCCTTGGGTACTTTTGCTTTCCCTTTCCATGGAGGGACATACTTGTTAGTTTTGCTACAACGTGCACCAGCTGAATGTCTTTCCCAATTTCTTCATCTGCCTCAATCTCTTCTATGAAAGCTTGGAGGCCCTCCTCATCATCATCTGTCTCCATATTAACAGTCTTGCCCTTGTCTTCCATAGAAAGTTTACCAAACCACGGATATCGCGAAGACATGCAGACTAGTCTTGTTGCATGTGGATCTGTTTCAGGCCTCGGTTTTTGGGGTGATTTTGGAATTTCTGGTGCATCCCCCACCTGCAGTGTAGGGCTCTGCACAGCTTCCTCGGTTGTCGACATCATTCTATTCAAAAGATCCTGCATAGTCTTTGGTAATGTCTCAAACACTGAACTTGCTCTCAAAGCCTCCAAATTCAAAAGGTCCATACCCACTTGATAGCACAACAAGTGAATTCTCAAAACACCAAGGGTTGTTCGCTAGATAGCCACCTGTGATTTATAGGCCTTTTTGCATTCAAATTTGACCATCCCCCCCACATTCGGCCCATTAATGCTAGATTGGTAGCAGATCGTCCCAAATCTAGTTCTGATTTCGTCTCTTAATTGCCCGCTGCCTGCTCCTCTTTGTCTTAAATTGGACATCTTTTCATGAACAGTGACACTAATAGTCACCTCCCAGCCTACCTGCGTGGCAGCACAACCCCCTATGTGTGGGCGTGACCCCTGACTAATCCTGCGCACAACCTTCTTATCGTGCAGCTCTCCCACAGACTCTTTTATAGTTCCGCACTCTCTTTCAATTGATCGAAGCATTGAGACTGTGCTCCCTACGTCTATTCAAGTGCTCATACCACTTGTGCAAGACGTTAATTTACCTTCCAGCCTAGCCTGTGGGCACTCCTCAATTACCCTTGCGATAGTCAGTGCCGCATGTTCTTCCCTCTGTGGTGCGCTCCTCTGGTTACCTTGTTTGGTAAGGTGTGGTTGTAGCCATGGTAGTAGAGTCACAAATCCTTAGTGGAAATCTTCTAATGCAAGAGTCTAGGTGTGACATGCTTGCGTGATTTTGGTTTCCAGGTTTTTGATATCCATGTCTATTAACATGCTTGCGTGATTTTGGTTTCCAGGTTTTTGATATCCATGTCTATTAACATGCTTTTCTTCCTCAGTAGTACCCGGTCTTCTTCGAGTTCACAAAGCTTAAGGTTCCCTCGTTGAATGGATTCCTGAATCTGCATATGTTCGCCCTCAAGTAGCTTCATAATTCCTTTGTCCTGGTCCTCGCATACTATCCAAAATATGGGAGCTATTTCGTGAGGATTCCTTTCCTCCAAAATTATGGTCTCAACTCTACTCTTCAACTTCGGAATCATCTCTGCACTCAGGTTTTTTGCACATGGCCCTATAGGCCCATCGGACTATTGGTAAGCACAGGTCCCAATCAGTTCATCTCACCTGGTGAACCCTGTTCAGGATTCCACATACCTTCTTGAATGCTTCTACGTGGAACGTTTGTGGTGTGTGTCGCCTCTCCTGCTGCTATGTCCTATTTTGATTTTCAATCCTGAATTTTGGGTGTGCTTGTGTGGGCTGCACAACACATGTCTATACCCATCGAGATAGGTGGGCATGCAAGTTGTTCCGTCCTCGCTCACTGACTTTTGTTCGGAGCTGGGGGCTTCCAAATCATAGGCACATCATTCTTCTACATCCGTTCCAGTCCTCAAAATTTCCTTGATGTGTACCCCACCATCATGCGGGAGTTGCACGTAGTGCCCACTTCAACGCATCGAACCGTTGTTGTTCCAGTACTGCACTTTTAAATTTGATCAGGAATTCATCCACCTCTATCAATCCATCATATGTCGGTAGCTCTCTCGCCTCCATTGTCATGCAACACAATGATCTAACCATCATGTTGCAATTCAGTGTCATCACTTCATGCAACCAATTATGCTATCACTCTACTTCTTCATCTGAATCCAAAGTACAAGAGCTTTCACGCTCCCACGAGATCCTCCCATTTGTAGTCAGATTCACCCAATCCTGGTCTCATGCTGTTATCCTGTAAATACAATCAAGATCATCATCACTTTCATCGTCTTGCATTGGTTTAGTGTAGTGTGCTCCTTCGGCTGGGTCTAGTGGGACTACTACGCATAGTGACTTCTTTTCGAAGTTCATTTTGTACTTCTTCATATTGATGACTCCATTCATATCGGTGGCACAGTCTATTCCTAACAACCCATGATAGGTATTGATGTCATCGACATTCTCTATTACTTAAAAATATGCCTACGCACTCACGCCTTCAATATCAACTGTTACCCCTTGCAACCTCCCCATGGGAAAAATCCTATGTTGGTTCACCATTCATAATTGAATAGGGGACCATTATAACGCGAGCTTGCCCATGCATTCCCATGTTTTCTTCGGTAATACATTTGCGTCGAAACCCAGATCTAGGATTACCTGATCCATTTCGTATTCCCCAATCTGTGCAGTCAACCTCATTTCCCTTCCAGTGCGCAATGTATGCTTCCCCAATTTCCGGATGATGCATTGTTCCCATGACCTCGCGCACCTGGTGATCAGTTCCTATAGTCCTTTAAAAGCCTTGTTGTCGCATAGTCGTTTTATGTAGGTCTCCAGAAAGGTAGTGAGCATTAAAGGATCCATTCCTGGCTCTTGATGATCCTTACTACCTAAAGTGGAGACCTCCAGGAAGCTCTTCTTAGCTTCCATGAATGTCTCCTTTGCACATTCTAAGTCAAACTCGGGTTCCTTCGTAGGAGCCTTGTGAACCGATGTACTTTCCTCTGGTTGTTTTCCCGTACCTTCTCCCATGGCCATATCACATCTGAGCATCATGTTTACATTCTGGTCTTCTTCGTGTGGCTCAGACCTCATCATTTGTATATTCTAAGTCGGGGGAGGTTGGAATACCCCTTTTTCGTGCATCTTTTTGATCAACGTAGCATAGTCTATTGTTTCATGATAAAATTGAGCATAATATGAACATGATATCCTCGTTGGGTTGGTACAATCATAGGCATAATGCCTTGGTCCTCCGCAATTGTAGCAAATTAACTATCCATGGCCCCTTCCTGGTCCCATTGCACCTCATCCTCGATCTCGCCCCTGAAATCCAGTGTGTGCCATCCTAGCATTTGGGTCGAGGGCTCATGTTTTGGTCTTCATCTTATAGGCTGGGTTCACGATCCATCATTAGCTCATAACTATGGCAAGTGTGCTCATCGTGGCCTACAAACCTGTAGAAATTACAAAACAATTGTTAGGGTGTATATGTATATTTCTACAGCAAATGATAATTGTCCGTTGTGTGTTTCCCTCCTATCTAACAGATCATGCACCATAAAGTGGTTGCCGCACTCGGCCCTGCCTATGCCTCTTGTCTCAGCCGCATTGGCTCTCCTCCTGTCAAGTAGTTTGCAAACACTGGATAGTGATCCTTGTCATGACCCTAGCCTTTTCATTTTATGCACCATACTTCCTCATACGCCTCTGGCTGCGGTGCCCTATCTTGCTTCAAACTTTGCATTTCCAAACATAGATTTTGTAGTTGCACATGGATTTGTTGAACTCCCAACCTAGGGTCTTGTATTGGGGTTTCATGTAATCTCATCGCCACTTCCAACACTTCGGCCTAAGTGGAAAGTTTTTGTTGTGATAGCACCATCCTCAAGTGCAGTCCCAAAGATGCTACAAACCATGCACAATGTTGTCCATTTGTCAATGTCATATTGGCTTCACGGATTGTACTCTTTAGCCATTGATCGAGATCCCAGGGAGTCTCACCAGGGAGCATCGCAATCTCTTTAAACCTGATGATTGATTGTGTTTCTGACTTTGACCTGCTAAATTCCCTGTTCAGTGCATTCTGGATTTCTGCTATCCCTGTGTTTGGGTGGTCGTTAGAGTGCTTGATATACCATGTCAATGTGCTATCCTGCAGTGTGCTCACCATTGTAGCCTTCTTAATATTTTCATCTGTGACACCTTGCGCTTCCCATACTACTCTTACCACGAACTAGAATTGGTCCAGATCCCCATTCCATTCTCCTCTGAATACTGGTAGTTTGATCAGGCTCACCATACTAAACTATGGAGGCAGTGGAGGTGGAGTAGGTGGAGATGTAGGTGAGGGAGGTGAAGCGGGTGGTAGTGTGGGTGGAGGTGGTAACCGAGGAATCCACTGCCTTATCAAACTGATTGTGCTTCTTGGATAAACCTTCACGAGCTCGTCCTCGCTCTCCCACGAGGGTGAAATTAAGGGACTATTTTCTACTCCTTCACTACTTTCACTTTTGTAGATCTTTCCACTCCGCATAGTCCCAAACATTAATTTATTCGCATAACCCACTTTTCACATAACAACATCTTAATCTAGGTGTTCAAAGATTTAATATACTTACCTCGTGGTCCCTTGAGAAAACGTCGCTCTGCCTCACTATAACTAATAGTCGTTTCCACCACGAACTCCTTGATAAATCCTCCTATTATTCGGTTGAGCTAGTGGTCCATAGCTTGCGCTATCTTATCCTTTGAGGCTTTTAGTTTGCGCACCAGTCTCGGAGTCCACACTATTGGTTTATCAAGCCTACACCTTACATGGCTGTCTGCTAGCTTCACGATCCACTCGTATAGCTTAGAAGGAAAGGATGCAAAGAAAATCTCATGGATTTCTGTATACATGTAGCTCTCCAACCACTTTTTCTCAAATACTTGCGGAGTTCTATTTTCCTGTGTCACAAACTCGTGAATCTTCTTATCCAACCACTCTTCAATTTGATTCTTTGTTGGGTTCTACTGGCACGGCATTAGACATCCCTTATGTAGATGCCAGTCCTAGCAACGGAACCATTTGTTGACTTAGTGGGGCCTGACCCAGGTTCAGAAGTGATTTAGCCAAGCAAATCCCGATACTACTGGCCCTTTTCACAACAGTCCATGAAGTGCAGACTGAGGTCTCACTCGAGGTAGTATGGGAGGGTGCTAGAACCAGGTTTTTGCACCCTGGGTATGTCTAAGATGAGGTGATTGGTACGTGGTCCAACTTTCGTACTTACTACGCTATGTGCACTTGCGGGTACCCCATGCCCTATGATACTGTCTTTGTGTAGTTCTAACTGCAGCGCGACCTGTGTTATTTACCCAAGTCTTCCTTAATTAGTCTCTGTTAGTTGATTACTTAGATTAAATTCACATATAAGCATTCATATATGTATTCATCAAGTGCGTGCAGTAAATAAACATAGTAAAAGTAATGTATAACATCAACATAAAGATTCCAGAACAGATGCACAAAAAAAACTTCTCTTTATTATCTTTCAATCCTAAGTACAAACCCGAATCCGCCCTACGCACTCAGCTGTAGGGGTCTGCGCACTCAACTGCGGACTCTACTAGGCCTTTGTGCACATAGCTGCAGAGCCTCTTCCTACTACTACAACCCAGTACACTTCGGATTCCACTCTAGGCTCTAACCATGCCTTTGCTATTCTCTATTCTCTACACATTGATAAGGGAGTTCACCCAATGTGGGTTACATATCCGAGCCAGGTGCCAAGAGTGGGTAGGCCTCTTCATTAAATGTTATAAGATGATGATAATGTAGATGGTATATTATTGGTCATTACAAGGATAAATTCCCTCAACTAGAGTGGCATGTCTCTCCACGAGACATTCCCCTATAGGAACTCTCACTCATATGGTACCTCCATCATGAAAAGATAATAAATTCTCACATGATGTGGCATACAAGTATCCTCCAACATAATGGTAACAAGGATCTCAACAACAAAAACATCATCTCAGCAAATCAAAATAAATACATGCCATCGCTACATCATATACCTCCACTTTCAGGCATGGCCTAAAATTACGAAACTAAGCTGTAGAAATGGACATCAACATTGAATTCATGGTGAAAAATCTTGTCAAATGACTATAAAATTATCCCCTTTCTGACACCATCAAAATTTGAACCCATGGGAATCTGGAAGGTTTCCCCAAAGATTCCTTCCTATAGATGGTCGAAAAATATGCTACTTGGATGCAAATTCTGTGAAAAAATGACTATAAAGTCACCGTCATTCAACCTCTCTAAAAAAATCATCCTCCAAAAGAGTATTTTAGATCCCTCAAGATTCTGTAAAGATTCCTCACTACTGACCACCTGAAATTCTACTTCTCGGATGAGGAAATGAACCACACCATCACGTTCCCTATGGAATTTTGGTTCGTTTGAGTATAAAATTGACATGATTATGTCACTATGAAAAATTTCTCTCTAGGGGGTCTTTTAGATTCCTCACCATTATGCAAAAAGGAATATTCTTTGGAATATTTCCTTGGAATATTCTCGTCTCGAAAAACATACTGAACTTGGCGTAGTTCTATCTCAACTCCTAGGCCTCCTCGGCACTCCTCCAATCGAATGGTAACTAAGGTTCATATATTATTTTTCCAGTGGATTAAACAAGGTGAGGCACATGGGTCATTGGCAACAATGTTCAAATTTGGTGCGGGAGGCCCTGGTTCCAACCCCACAGCCTCCCCACTCAGTATTTTGTTTGGCGCGATTCATTTTTTGGCACTCCATTTGATGAAATTTATGCATTGGTTGGAGTTGTTTGAATTGGGATGCGGGGCCTCTATGTGGGGTGGGCCATCCATCCATCTGACATGCATTCAAGTCCCCCTGACCACTATTTAATGGTTTTGTGTCTAAGTATATGTGGTATGTTGGGTGGCAGGGGTGGCAATACATTTAAAATATATGTGTTTACCATATTACAGGGGTGGCAGGGTTTGACCACTTTCCACCCCATACTTAATATGTTGGTTTGGGGGTTGGCGGGGGTGGCAGCTCACCAACCCATAATTATTATCCTTTTTTAATTCTTCTATCAATTTTAGAACAACATAGTCAAATTCAATCGACCAAAATTTAGGGTCACCGAAAAAATTAACAAGGCGACAAATTGTCCTATTTCGGCAGCCAGAATCCAGTTGTTGGTAAATGCCAAATTGTTTCATCGTTAGTGGTTTCCACTGGGCCTAGTTTGACCAAAACATTGACCACAAATATCTTGAGCATACAAATTTAGATTTCAATGTCATTCATGTCATTGGAATTAGAACGATAAGTAATACAATATATTCATGGTTTCACTTCAATCCAATGACTTTGATTTTTTTATCTATTTTGAGTCACTTCTCAATTCTAAGCTTTTCTGAAGCCACCTAGATCATTCCTCCCCACTAAGGATATTTTGGTCCTCCAAAACCGTAAACATAATCTACAATTGCTGTGTTACATTTTTTGCACAACAAGTGCCCTAACAGGTCACACTTCCTTCTCCTTCACCCTTATTCTTCGGATCCATAAGTGATGAACCGACACCTAGATCCTCTGCAAACTTGTAGTACAATATTTTCAAACTACATGCCCAATTACATGACCAATCATGACCCAAGCACTTTCATACTTGCCAAGAGTTTATAGGATGCACTCTTTGCTTAATTTTACATCATAATAGAACCAATACCCTAGCTATCATTAAAAGGAAAAAACATCTTTGTTGCTTTAATAAGCGATGGAAAACACATCATCACTTTTAGAATTATATTGCAACACATGATTTACAAAATGCAGCCATGAAAAGCTACCATATCTAGTAAAATTATCTCTTACTCAACAAAGTGAACCACTTGGAATGTGGTGGATTTTCTTGTTGAACATCTTCACCAATTGGTTCCTGCATGGGTGCTTTGTCCTTAAGACATTGTTGTGGATGGAGCCTCCAACATGTGGATCTTTGATGTCAACCTTTATTACAATGATTGAAAAATGTCTTCTTCCTCTAGACATGCTTAACCTTGTTCCTTCCCTGATGTGGAGAAGGCCTTTCATGCCTCATCCTCTTTCTTGCTACCATTCTCTTCCAACAATTAGCAATGACATGGTTATGCAAACTGCAAAAGCTACATGGTTTTCTACAGCATGACTTATTCTCATCATTAACAATATGCCTGTAATCAAAATGAACTTTATAATATTGAGACTTGTTATACCTCTCTTGGTTGTATCTGGTGCAATATTGGCGATGAGAGATTTCCTTAGCTCTTCCTCTGCAATGTGCACTGTCATGGGAGGATTGTGATGTGTTCCAATCATCCTCTTTCTTAAATGACTTCAACAATGTCTTGAAAGCATATTCTGCCTTTGAACACTCTCCTTTAGTGTACCCAAAACCTACAAAATGAGTTCTTTGTACAACTTCCAATGGCTGAGTCATTCCTTGGCCATTAACACCAAGTCCTCCTCCTTTATACCCCATCTTGGTAAGGAGTCTCATGCGAGTTCCTAAAATGGGTACCTCCCTATTCCAACAGAAATAACTTCATGTGAAAATGAAACTGAAGAATCATCAACATTGTATACCTTAGCTGTCGATTCTGAAGCATGTGATGATGGCTTCACTAAGCCTTCATTACACTTTAATTTTTCAGAGTACTCTTCTATGGCTTGTAACTGAAGCTGCAATCTATGCTTCTTCTATTTTTCTTCTTGTAGAAGTCTCCTAAATTTAGCATTCTCAACTTGAAGACTCTGATTGATCTCCTCATTTGAATGATGAGAATAAGATGAAGAAGATGAATATTCACTAGAAGGTGGAAATGAAACATCATCCTCTACTCTTTCTTTCTCTCATTCCTCTCTTGCCATATTCTCCTCATAATTTGCATACATTAAATCTACCATGCATTCCTTCTTGAGGAGGTCCTCATAGAGGTCACTATTATTCTCCATTTTCCTTCTTGTTGCACATTCAATCTTTGGGTATTATTGACACTCGCAATTCACATCAGTGAGAAGATCACTCTGATACCAAACTTAATCCAGATTCTCTCCACTACTAGAATTAACCAAGATCTTTACTTATGTGATGTTAGCAATATTGCATGTGAAAGAATATGAAAAGCCACATATGCATGTTTTAAAGAAGAGTAAACATAATGAAAACCATCAAATTAAAGAACAAACACACATTGATAATGGAGTCCACCCAGTGTGGGTTACATCTCTAGGCCCGAAGTCAAGAGTGGGGAGGTCACTTCAGTAAATGTTGCAAGATTATGATGATGTACATGGTATATTCTTTGCCATTACAAGGATAAAATCTCTCAACTAGAGTGGCATGTCTCTCCACGAGATGTTCTCCTATAGTAACTCTCACCCATATGGGCCCTCCTTCAGCATGACAAGTTGATAAATTATCAGATGATGTGACATATAAGTATCCAACAAAATGGTAATAAGGATCTCAACAACAAAAACATCATCTCATAAAATCAAAAGAAAGACATGGCATCGCTGCATCATATGCTTCCACTTTCGGGGGATGGCCTGAAATTGCAAAGCTTAGCTATAGAAATAGACATTGCCATTGAATTCGTGGCACGAAATCGTGTCAAATGACTATAAACTTGGCCCCTTTCTAACACCATCAAAATCTAGACCCATGGGAATCTCGAAGATTCCCCCAAATATTCCTTCCTAGATATGGCCGAAAAATCTGATGCTTGGATGAAAATTTTGAACACACCAATGCGCTCCTTGCAAAATTCTGTGAAAAATGACAATAAAATTGGCATCATTCCACCTCTATAAAAAATCAGCCTCCAAAAGAATCTTTTAGATCCCTCAAGATTCTGTAAAGATTCCTCATTGCTAACCACCTGAAATTCTATTGCTCAGATGAATAAATGGACCACACTATCACGTTCCTTGTGGAATTTTGGTTCATTTTAGTATAAAGTTAACATGATTTTGTCACTATCAAAAATTTCCCTCCAAGGAATCCTTTAGATTCCTCACCATTGTACAAAAAGGAATATTTTATGCAATATTCTAGGTAATATTCCCCTAGAATATTCTCATCTCAAAAAATGTGCCCAACCTGACACAGTTCCGCCTTGGCTCCTACTTCCTCTCCGCTCATACTCAACCTCCTCAACGCTCCCCCGGTCGAATGGTAACCGAGGTTGATATATTAGTTTTCTGGTAGATTAAACAAGGTGAGGCCCATGGGCCATGGGAAAAAATGTCTAAATCTGATGTGGGAGGCCCAGATTCCAACCCCACGGCCTCCCCACTTGGTATTTTGTTTGGCTCAGTTCATTTTCTTTGGTGCTTCATTTGATGGTGGTTATGCGTTGGTTGGAGTGGTTTGAATTCAGATGTGGGGCCACCATGTTCGATGGGTTGGCCATTCGGCCAACATGTGTTCAAGTCTTGTCGGCCCTGATTTAATGGTGTTGTGTATAACAGTATATGTGGTAGGTTGGGTGGAAGGTCTGCCGATTTGGTAGCATGCCCCAATGATAATAGTTACAAGACATTTAAAATATATGTGGTGTACCATATGACAGGGGTGGCGGGGTTTGACCACTTGCCACCACATACTTAATATGTTGGTTTGGGGGTTAGCGGGAGTGGCAACTCGCCAACCCCTAATTATTATTATTTTTTTATTATTAATTTTAGAACAACATAGTCAATTTCAATCGACTGAAATTTGGGGTCACTGGAAAAATCAATGAGGCAAAAAATTCACTCATTATAGCAGTCAAAATCTGGTTGCCGGTGAATGCCAAATTGTTGCCTTGGCTGCCACTGAGCCTAGTTTGACCAAAATTTGAACACAAATATCTTAAGCATACGAACTCAGATTTGAGTGTCATTCACGATGCTGGAATCAGAGCAATGATCACTACAATATGGTCCTAGTTTCACTTGAATCCAATGAATTTGACTTTTTTTTAAGCTATGATGAGCCACTTCTGAATTCTAAGCATTTCGGGACCCACCTGGATCATTGCTTGAAATTTTCTTCCCTTTTCCTTCTTTTTCCATCCTTTGGTTTCCTTGATCCAATGTTAGAGTGCTCCAATAATGCTCTAAGTTTCCAAAAGTGCGTGCGAGAGAGAATAGAGAGAGAGCTCCAAAATTGAAGTGACAAAAAGGTACCAACTAATCCTCAAAATCATTTTTATTAATGAGGCCTCTATTTTCTTCATTTTCCATCATTTTCTTTCATTTTCCTCCTCACATGAAACTTGTGACCTTTCACCTTCCTTTTCTCCTGATTTCCATTATTTTCATAAATAAAATGCCAATTAATGCATCATGCCTTTCCAAAGCCTTTGACATTGTCCTTGCCAATTTCCTTAGCCATAATAAACCAAATGAATATGCACACTAGGATTTTTTTGCCAAACATTCAGCTTGGAATATGTGCCAAACTTGGTTATTATTTTACCTTTATTAACTTTATTACATGGAATTTTGACTCTAGCTATTACAATCTAACATGGAATTCTTGCATGAAGAAGAGAATTAAAGATGAAAATAAGAACGGTGGAATACAGTTCATGTGACTCTCCCTACAAATTAGTTGGGTAGTAGGCAGATGAACATTCTCCTGATATAGCAGACACATTAAGCAATTTGAAGGAAGAGATCAAAATTTGCAAGGTAGACAATGATAGGTTGTTTGAGGCTCAGGAAAGACTACAAGGGCTCAGGAAAAGTAGGAAGAAGTCAATGCAGTCATCCCTCAAAGTTTTTCAGACTTGCGGAGATATGAATAAATGAGTAGTAGTCAAGAACATGAAAAGAAAACTAATAGGGCATATGGTAGGAGGTCTCGATCATAATATAGGTTGGAGAGAGGGGACATAGTCAGAGGTGGCATATCATTGGGTACACCTAATAGGAGGACTGGTATGTATGGGTTTCATTCTAGTTCCTCATTCAAGATACATCATCACTTCTGTCATCCTTATAGGAGGAGTGAGTACTTGCCAAAGGATTTCAACAAAATCAAGCCTCCTACATTTGATGGAGAAATGAAGAAGTCTAAAGATTCAGAGGCGTGGTTGCTTGGGATGAAGAAATTAATCAGATTGCATAACTATTCAGAGAACATGAAGGCCAAGAAGCTACCTTTAGTTTGAAAGGGAAAGCAGATATCTAGTGGAAAGATGTGAAGAATGTTAGAGGAATTTGAGAAGAGCTGATCTGGGATGACTTCAAGAGACTCTTCAATAATAAGTGCATACCTGAAAGGTATTATGATGATAGAGCTAAGTAGTTTTATGAGCTTCAGATAAGTTCTATGATAGATGATGAGTATACTACTAGGTTCCTGAAGCTCTTGAGGTATGTGGCTTACCTCAAGTATGAGAAAGAAAATATTCTGTTAGAAAATTATATATTACAGAGAAATGGAATGGAACACATAAAATATATTGTAGAAATATAAACATAGAAAACATATAAAATAAGAGAGACATAGATATACATGGTTCACCTAGTTTGGGCTACGTTCACGAAGAAACAACCAATCCTTCCTTTCTATATTATCCAACAAAATGAAGAGATACAACATACAACAAATCGATTGTAATTCCCTCTTCTCTCTCACAAAATATCCTCTCTCTTTCTCACTCATAATACAGATCTACATAGTCGCAATACAATTCCCTCCTATATAGCGAGGGGTTGCCTTCTAGGGAAAAAAACCCTAAATTAAACATAACTTCTACCATCATATTTCCACCTAATGAATGGCCCAGATTGACTATGAAATTACAACATTTTAGAAGGAAATTTTACATCTATTTGTAGCTTCAACGGCACTGCCCCCGATCCCTCACCAGGGTGGGCTCCAAATAATCATCATCGCCCCCACTGGACCCCCCTGGTGGTGCACATTTATGGGCAACATTGTTTCCACATTACAAACTGGGGTCGAATGTGGTGATACCTCTAAATAAAGAAGATAATCAAGATCCATATCCAACAGATTCAAAATTTCATCAGTGGGTTTCTAATAGCATATGGATACCATATTGAGTTTGATGAGCCTTGGTCACTAGAGGAATCCATTAGGAAACTGGAGCATTATTATGTGAAATCAAAGCATAAATCTGAGCCTAAGCGTGATTTGAATGGGAATGACAAATTTAAAGGAAAGTGGCCACCGAAGTAGGGAACACCTCTAGATGCACGTGAGAAAGAAAATGTTACTCCTTATAAGAAGTTTAATGCAGTAGAGAAGGGACATGACTCGCATCCCAGAAAGCGGACGAATAGAGGTGATGGTAGGGGACCATTGCAATGTTGGATTTGTGGCAAAGATCATCACAAGAAGGATTATCCATTGTGGTATATAGTTCTCAGGAGGCATAGACGGTTGGGGATGTTGGTCATAATATTCCTTGAATTTATGTAGTTGTGGACAACAAGGGGAAGATTACCAGACATCCATTATGGAGATGGAAGGTAAGCTTTTTGATTGAGTTGTTGCTATTTTGATTGACCCTAGATCTAATTATAGTCATGTTAATCCTGACCTGGTGGATATGTGTGGCTTGAGAAAAGAAGTGCATGCAAAGTCTTGGTTGGTGTAGTTGGCTATAGTTACTAAGAAGAGAATTCATCATTAAGTAAGAGCTTGTGCATTTGAGCTAAATGGTATGCCTTCATCAACACATCTAAATGTGCTTCCATTAGGATCATATAGTATGCTTTTGGGTATGGACTGGTTGTACCTCCATAGGACTAAGGTGGATTGTTATGACAAAATTATTGAGTGCCTTGATGATAATGGGGAAAAGAAAATATTCTAGGGAAAGAGGAAGGCTAAATTGGTGCAGATGCTCACAACTATGCAAGAAAATTGCAGTTGTAGGAAAGGGTGTGTATTGTTTGTAGTTCTTATTTCTAGTGACAAGGATAAGAATTTTGAGGATGTGGAAGTCCTCAAGAGGTACCCTTTCTTGTAGAAATTTTAGGATGCATTTCCAACAAATATTTCAAAGCTTTCTCCCCACAGGGAAGTGGACTTTTCTATTGAGGTTGTACCAGGAGAAACACCAACATCAAATGAACCTTACAAGAGAGTAGTCCAGAGTTTTTGGAACTAAAGTAGTGGTTGAAGGAAATCCTTGACAAGGGATACATTAGGCCAAGTGTGTCAACTTTGGGTTCACCAATGTTATTTGTGAAGAAGAAGGAAGGTACTCTCAGGTTATGTATTGATTATAGGAAGTTGAATAAGGTAAACATTAAGAATAGGTATCTATTGTTGAGGATTGATGAAGGGAGCCACAGTGTTCTTGCAGATCAATTTGAGATTAGGATACCATTAGGTGTGCATCAAAGAAGATGATATCTACAAGACTACTTTCTGGACCAAGTATGGGAATTATGAGTTTTTGTGGTTCCTTTCAATTTGACTAATGATATAGATACTTTCATTTGCTTGATGAATAATGTGTTGTGTCCTTATCTAGACAAGTTTGTGATCATATTCATTAATGGTATATTGATATATTATAAAAATGAGGAAGAGCATGCAAACAACCTATCAATAGTGTTGCAATTTCTAAGACAAAATTAGTTGTATGGAAATCTTATTAATTTCAACCTCTTTTAGACATAGGTACATTACTTGGGACATGTTGTTTTTAAGGAAGGCATAAAAGTGGATCGAGAAAATATTAGAGCCATGATGGAATGGGAAGCTCCTAGAAATGGGGATGAGGTCATATCATTCATGAGGTTAGTACGTTACTATAGGTGTTTCATCAATAACTTCTCATAGATTTCATATCCTATTACATCATTGTAGAGGAAAGGAAATAAATTTGAGTGGACAGGGGAATGTGCAGCTAGTTTTGAGGAGTTTAAGCGGTTTCTTACAAATTCTCCAGTTCTAAAGATTGTCAATCCAAATAAATGTTTTGTGGTGTGTACATATTCTTTTAAGAGAGGACTTGGTGGAGTCATAATGAAGGAGGGAGATGTGGTGTGCTACGTGTCAAGGAAACTGAATGAGCACAAGCATAACTATGTGACTCATGATATTGAGTTGGAAACAATTATTCACGCATTAAAGATGTGGAGGCATTATCTTCTTGGAAGGAGATTTATTTTAATGAGTGAGGATAATGGATTGAGATATCTATTTGACCAACCCAATCTAAATTCCAAACAAGCTAGATGGTTGGATACCCTTCGCGAATTTGACTTTGAGATCATATACATTAAAGGAAAGGAGAATAAGATTACAACTACTCTCAATAGGAGAATGCAGGTAAACCATGTTGCAACTGTGAGATGTTACGGGATAGATTTGCGTGATCATATTGTTGATCCAGTCAGGTCCTGTACTAAATAATTTGCAGCTAAATTTATATAGGAGAACATATTAACATGATTCGACTACCCTTTGGTTCTTATTAGCAATAAAGGATCCCATTTTGTCAATGGTACAATCCAAACTCTAATAAATAATTTTATGATCAAACACCATAAAACTACTGCCTACCATCCACAAGCTAATAGTGTTGTCGAGTCATTCAACAGAACACTAAATAAATGTTTAATGAAAATTTGTAATGTCAACCAAGACCACTAGGATGATAAAGTTTCAATAGTTCTATGGGCCTCTCGCATATTGTATAAATAGTCAATAGGAACAAAACCATTTAAACTTGTTTTTGTTTAGGAAGCAATGGTACCATTTCATTCTTTAGCAAACACATAGATCATGTCCAATATACTAAAATACAATAGAAAGTTACAAATGGAATGACTTAGAAAATTATACTGACCGGAGGGAGATCGCTTTTTTTCCCTTTATCATCAACATGTCAACAAGGAACAACAAAAGGCATAGCACGATAGGAACGTCTAGGATAAACATTTTCAAGTTGGTAATTTAGTACTACTCTAACACAGTAAAGTTAAAGGAAAACCAAAGAAGCTCGAAATTTTGTGGTTAAAACCATTTGTTATTGAAGACGTCTGACCTTCAGAAGTTATACAATTGAATACTTCAGAAGGAAATATTTTCAAATCACTTTTTAATAGTGCCTGACTTATTATATATAATCCCTAATAACATTTACCATAGGTTAGCCATAGGATAGTATACGAAAAGGTTAACCGATTAATATGTAAAAGATTAAATATTAAAAAATAATTATAAATCTAATTAAAATTTATTATGTTACTAAATTATTTTCATATTTTTGTCTGTATTAAAATTAAATCAAGTAAATTAATTAAAAATAAGTTACAAATATAACTGACATAACAGTTGGTTCACCAATAAAAACAATTGGAACAATGACATGGTAACTAGATTAAAACAACATTATGGAGTAGGAGCCCAACCTTCACAATCTCCTTAGAGAGAAACAAAGTTCAAAACAAAAATAGTATTAAGAGGAATGGTAGATATAGTACAAGGGAAGAAACCAACTTTGAACACAGAAGAAGCATCCTGCAAAACAATCAAATGTAGTATGATTTTACAGTTCAGTGAACCAGGAAAGAAGCATCGACTATTCATCTACGAGTAGTTCTAGAAAATTGCTCATGTATAACAACCTGACATATGACCCTGATAGAATATCTCATAAATGAAAAAAAGAGGGACCCATTATCCAGATTAATCAAGTGCAACTATCCCTTTTTGACATGCTACATGTTCCGCACATACCACTTTCGTTATATGATCAGCATAAGCTATTTCAAAATATTTCACAATTACTACCCACTACGTGGGAAAGGCGGCAAGTAAAAGGCATGCATGAGTATGGTGACAATCAAAAAGCCAATCATAAATAGAAGAGACATTTTGGAGGGCATAAATATTGAAATAATGATGACATAATTAATGTCATTTCTATAAAAACCAAAGAGAACCTCGTATATTAAAAATATTGCTTTAAATTACAAGTGGCATACCCTATGACTTGGACAATATCCCTAATATATCGAGTCCTATAATATTTTATTCCGAACTCATGGAATTCCTACGAACAAAAGAATTTTTATATGATTTTTCCATGGAAAAGTGAAAGACCAGGTCAGATGAGGAGGAAATAATAGTCGAGCCTTGAACCAAGGTAAGATTCAATCTCACCGGTAAAACAAAGCTAGAAATCCAGATGCATAATATTTTCCAGGTGAAGGTTTATGAACCAACATGGTAAAAACACTTCGAATATTATCTTAAATGGGTCAAGATAGGAGACTTATGGAATGCTTGGATTGGTCTTTTAGAAAAATTTGGAATTCGAGACATTCTTGGCACCCCCTTAGTTGTGGATCTTCAGGGGATGAAAGAGGAGGTCACTAAATACCTATTCAGTAGGTATGATAACAACTACCTCTAGTTAGATCAACCTCATTCCATTTCTTGTACCACCATCCATCTAATATTTGGTTTACTATATAAAGAGTCCAAGATACCAACCACAACAGATGTGAATAAATGGATTACAAAGCTCGCTGGAGGTGCTTTCGGGAAGAGTTCACTATGTCTGGCAATCAGTCCAGTTCAATACCCCTTGGTCATATGGATATGCATGATTTTTTCCTTGTACCTTACTACATCTATTCTAGCCTCATATTTCAAGCTGACAATGCTTGAAGTCATTGACAAGATAGCTAATTCTAGTCATGAATACAATTGGGTAGGCCATGTAGTTGATCTTATCAAAACTAGTTGCCAAGAATGTCAAAATTCTAGTAAGTTTATTCATTTCCCTCACTTTTTAATATGGGTAGCCATGAATTCTAACCCAATAGTTGGGAAATAAGACTTCACTAGAAGAGATACACCCTTTATGCACAATTTCATAATTTTTTCTAGTAGTTGGTCATGGAAACCCAAATCTCTAGGTCCTAATGAGACTTTTAGGAACTAGTTATTAAATATAAAGAACATTTCTAATAAATGGAGAGTGCCTAAACATATCTATTGAGCCCTTCCCCCCTACTCCCATATCCTATTATGCCTAGATAATACCAAAGTATGGTATAACAATTCTGCTTAGTTCGACCCTCAAGAAATCCCCTACTAGCCAACTATTAATCATATATTTGAGGAATTGTTTCGATAGTCTAACACCAGCTTCGCCATTCCACCTACAGTTTTTGAACCATCCCACGACATCATCACCCCCTTGAAATACATAGTCAAAGAAGAAGATTAGGCTACTCTGTATATGCAACCCTTTAAAGTTGAACTGTCAGTACCTTTGCCTCAATCGTCACATAAGTGTTAAAAAACTATATATTACGGAGAAATGGAACACATAAAATATTGCAGAAATATAAACACAGAAAATGTATAAAACAAGAGAGACACAGATATACGTGGTTCACCTAGTTTGGGCTATGTCCACCCCAAATAGCCAGTCCTTCCTTTCTATTATCCAGCAAAATGAAGAGATACAACCTACAGTAGATCTGCTATAATATCCTTTGTTTTCTCTCACAGTCTCACCTCTTTTCTTCTCACTCAGAGAATACACATCTATTACATAGCCTCAAATACAATGCCCTCATACAAAGAGAGAGGTTGTCTTCTAGGGCAGAAAACCCTAAATTAAACATAAGTTCTACCATCAGATCATCCCACTAATGAACGGCCTAGATTGACTAGAAATTACTATACTTTTACAAGGCAATTTTACTTCTATTTTTGGCTTCGAGGGTGCTTCCCCCGAGCCCTTGCTGGGGGACCGCTGGCCCCCAAACCCCCTAGCCGAGGGGGGATCGGCCCCCCCCGGACCCCCATGGGGGGGACAAGTCCCCCCCGCACCTCCCCACATGGAGGAGTGTACAAACTTCCTGGGGTATACATCCAGCTGAAACAAAGACCTTTGAACAATCATGCTCCACACACAAAAATCTCCCACTTGGAAAATGATTGTAGCAACTCCATTGCTGCTTCATTTGCTGGACAATGACTCTTCTTTGGACCTGGTTGTTTCTCATCTTTGTCGTCATCCTTGAAGACCAATTGAAACTAAGCATATTCTCAGTTTCTCCTTGGTTACAAATTTTGTTAGCATATCTGCAGGATTCTGGCTAGTGTGTATCTTTTCCAGCTTCAATTCTCCATCTTCCAACACTGATCGTATGAAATGGTACTTGAGCTGTATGTGTTTGGTCCTAGAATTAAATGCTAAGTTCTTTGCAAGACGAATGGCACTTTGGCTATCACTGTATAACATGCCCATATCATGCTCCTTACCATATTCACCCATAAATCTTTGTAACCAAATCATTTCTTTACTAGCCTCTGTAGTAGCAACATACTCTGCTTCTGTTGTTGAAAGTGCAACAACACTTTGGATTTTTGAAACCCAGCTAACAACTGTTCCACCAACAGTAAATACATATCCTATAGTGCTCTTCCTGTTATCTCTATCACCTGCCATATCTGCATCAACATATCCTATAGAGAAATGTTGAACCACCAAAGCATAATGCTTGATTTGTGGTACCTTTCAAATATTTGAGAATCCATTTCACATCCATCCAATGTTCCTTTCCTGGATTGTTCATGTACCTGCTTACAACTCCCACTACATATGCAATATCAAGCCTTGTGTAGACCATTGCATACATTAAGCTTCCAACTGCTGATGCAAATGGAACTTTAGACATATAATCCATGTCTTCTTGGGTCTTTGCGCACATTTCCTTACTAAGTTTGAAATGGCTAGCAAAAGGTGTACTAATTGGTTTTGCATTGTGCATATTAAATCTTTTCAACACCTTCTTGCTATGTACTCATTCTGAGGACAATGTCAATTA